>JANHGN010019848.1:0-31365 GCA_024605025.1 Megaceryle maxima | reverse complement strand
GAAAGAAAGAAAGAAAGAAAGAAAGAAAGAAAGAAAGAAAGAAAGAAAGAAAGAAAGAAAGAAAGAAAGAGAGAAAAGCAAAAGCAGCACTTAACAAAATAGACTGGTGATATATGCTGACCTCTACCATGTGTAAAATGTCACCCCTGTCACTGGGGATAGGGAGTGGGGGAGAAGAAGAAATCAGAGGCCTTCTGTTGTTCACCCGGCTCAGTGTGGTGGGAAATCCTACACTGTAACATATCCCTTTCCTCAGTGAGGGCAGACAAGTTACCCATTTTATCTTTTTTTTACAAAAAGTTCAGCCTGCATTGTTAACTTCTGTTCATTGAAGTCTCTGCAAAAGATTCATATCCTTTGTGATTGTCTCCTTTCAAACAGAAGTCTTACTTCATCACAGAAGAATACATTAAGTTCAGTTATTTCTGAGAGTGGAAAGGAAAATTCCTTTTAAGCACACCAAGGGATGTCCTAGCCAGTTCAGTTCTATAGGTTCACTATTACAAACTTACAGTTGTTAGATAACAGACATTTGACATTTTGTACATGAAAAATTACTTAATTTTTAATGCATACTATGTCCGTAGTCAAGGAACACCTAAATATACAACAGAAACATGTGAGGAAAAGAAGACTGTATCATAAAAGGCATTAATTTTGCATTGCCTATATAAATAGCCTTTCAGGAAGCTTTCCTAGTGAAGTGTCAACTTATGCTTAAAATTCAATTATACTTTAGGTGATCTGACAAAGGAAATTAATACATTTAACTCTTAGGCCATTTGCTCTTCAAGAGCACCTGTTCAAATATGGCACTTTTTAAAAACTGCTAACTAGAATTGAGTTACACTAAGCATGTTAGTGCATCATAATTTCAATAGTTGGTAAAAGGATTACAAAGTATATAAACCACATCTTATATTGGAGAAACATTTAGAAATTTGACTTCATTATTTCTTAAATGATGTTTTCTATCCTGAGACATGATATGCCTTCAAAAAAAAAAAAAAAAAAAAATCTATAAGAGAAGACTTATTATTTTGTTTGGGTTTGTTTTTTTCTTTTGGTTGGGTTTTTTTTAACTAGGATTGAAAAATACCAAGACAAACACTTTGATAACTTTTCATTGAGAATTTTTATAGAAAGGTACTTGAATTCTATACAAGATGCTTTAACAATGAAATCTGAATTGTTACTATTTCAACAAACAGCTTAAAGTAATGAGCAAGGGATAGACAAAAAAATCAGAAGTAATTAGGGAAGGAAGCACAGGTAGTACAAATACCAGAGGACTGCCTGCACATTTGTTCCAGCCACTTTGTGCCTTAAAGAGTGGATGGTATAGGAATGTATTCAGAACCAAAAGCATCAACTATTCAAGTTTCAGCTAGTTTTCTTTATATTGCAAAAAGCTTTTTTCCAATCTGTCTTTCAGCTTCTTGTAAGTGACAAGAACACTCTCAAAAAATATTCAGTTTATCAGCTTGACTCCGGTTCTTCATCCACTCAGACTGCTACAAATCTTGTTGCATACTAATATGGGTTCCCAGGACCTCCTACTTAACTCATCAACACTCACTTAGTATTAACAAGATTATAATGAAATAACATTTTGTTTGAGGACCCACATAGTCAGAGCCCTCAACTTGGGCACAATTGAGTGTCATAGTGTCATTTTTTCCTCAACTTTAACTGGAATAACACTGATCTTTTTTCAACATCTAAGATTCAACTTTCAGAGGATTTAGAAATTGCTTGTCTTTTCTCTGAATAAACATGACTTCAATGCTAATTTCTGTTAGGAACCTACTTTAGAAGTCTTCATGGCCTTCAGCTTTAGCAGACTAAACTAGAAACCAGATATGTTCTACTGTAGTGTAATTTTTGTGTTAAATAATAATCTGTTGGTTTAGAGGGAACATGAGGCTAAGGGGAAAAAAAGCCATTTTTCCCTTTTAGGATATCACATATATATAAAATGCATATACTTTTATTAATATTATTATATTTTACAAATCTATGGAATTCTATTGTAATGCATCAAGACCACACTGTTTCACTTAATCAGCTATGTTTAAATGGAATATGTAAGGACATCACATGAAAAGGAAAATAATTTTTTTTTTAACACCCACTCAATCTCTTGCAGTAAAACTTTTAATTCATATTACGTTATATTGCCACCTATAGGATAGCACTTAAATATAGCTTCCAAAAATATAACTAACTTTTTTTTATACCACTTCGTTGTGATTTCCATACAGTGAAAAAATGGTGGGATGTGAGTACCATGATTTTATTTCTATGTAAATAACTGACAGACATTTCAGCATTCTAGCATAGCCACTGCACAAACAACTGCAAAATGTTAATGAGATAATCACTAGTAGAAAAAAATAATTCCTTTTATTATGAATAGAAGAGACAGCACACACACCACCACAAACCTCAGAGGTCTTTGAAGTAAGTACCATCCGGGAAATGTTGTATGTTCAACAGCAGTTAAAAGTTTGCTTCTTTTGCTTGGCACTCAAAAGTTTTATCTTTCGATGTAGTTACACTACATGCTACAACTGGAGGACTTGCTGGTTTTGCTATGATAGTTCAGGTTACATTGAAAACACGACTGAGACATTATTGTGTGGTATTTGTGGCTTTAACCTGTGTTTAGTACAATAGGCATTAATAAATCATATGTGGTACTAAAGTGTGGTGATGAACCATCAAAATTACAATCATAGAATGGTAGAGGTTGGAAATGACCTCTGGAGATCATCGAGTCCAACCCCCCTGACAGAGCAGGATCACCCAGGGCATGCCACACAGGAACATATTCAGGCAGGTCTTGAAAGTCTCCAGAGAAGAAGACTCCACAACCTCTCTGGGCAGCCTGTTCCAGGCAACATCACCCTCACAGTACGTTTTTCCTCATGTTGAGGTGGAACTTCCATTGTTTCACCTTGATACCCTTTACCTTGCTCTTGTCCTATCACAGGGTGCAACTGAAAAGAGAGTGGTTCCTTCTACTTGACACCCACCCTTCAGAAATTTGTAAATATTAATATGATCCCCGCTCAGTCTTCTCTTCTCCAGGCTAAACAGCGCCAATTCATCCTTTCCTCATAAGAGAGATGTTCCAGTCCCTTCATCATCCTTGTAGCGCTCCGTTGGACTTTCTAGTATTTCCCTGTCTCTCTTGAACCGGGAAGACAATACTCCAGTAATACTACAATACTAGAGACAATATTCCAGATGTGGTCTCACTAGGGCCGAGTAGAGAGGGAGGTGAAACTCCCTTAACCTGCTGGCCACACTATTCTTTATGCAACCCAGAATACCATTGGCCCTCTTGGGCACAAGGGGACTTTGCTGCCTCATGGATAACTTATTGTCCACCAGGACTCCAAGGTCCTTCTCTGTGAGCTAATTTCCAGCAGGTGTTCCCCTAACCTGCAGTTCTACCCCTAATTACAGCCATTCTTTTCATGGTTTCCATCTAAAACATATTTGTTGCTCACCTTATATGGTTTTGCTTTGCCTTAGGGTTTTCTGCTTTTTAGTTATTCTGACTGGGTTATTCTGCAAATTACTGAATTTCCCACTGGGCATCATTCATCTTCAGCGAGCCTTGGACAGGCTGGAGGGTTGGGCAGGAAGAAATGTAATGAAATTCAACAAGGGCAAGTGTAGAGTCTTGCATCTGGGAAAGAACAACTCCAGGTATCAATATAGGTTGGGGACTGATCTGTTGGAAGGCAGCGAAGGGGAAAAGAATCTGAGGGAGGCTGACCATGAGCCAGCCATGTGTTCTTGTGGCCAAGAGGGCCAATGCCATTCTGGGGTGTATTAAAAGGGGTGTGGCTGGTAGGTCTAGAGAGGTTTTACTTCTACTCTGCCCTGGTAAGGCCTTGTTTGGAGTACTGTGTCCAGTTCTGGGCCCCCCAGTTCAAGAGGGACATAGAACTGCTGGAGAGAGTCCAGTGCAGAGCCACAAAGATGATTAAGGAAGTGAAGCATCTCTTACGAGGAAAGACTGAGGGAGCTGGAGCTCTTTAGCTGGGAGAAAAGGAGACTGAGGAGTGACCTCATCAGTGTTTATAAATACATAAAGGGTGAGTTCCAGGAGGATGGAGCCAGGCTCTTCTCAGTGATGCCTGATGACAGGACAAGGGGGCAATGGGTGGAAGCTGAGGCATAGGAAGTTCCATGTAAACATGAGGAGGAGTTTTTTCACTGTGAGGGTGACAGACACTGGAACAGGCTGCCTGGGGGGGTTGTGGAGTCTCTCTCTCTGGAGATATTCAAAATTCGCCTGGGCATGTTCCTGTGTGATCTGGTCTAGGTGATCCTGCTCTGGCAAGGGGGGTGGACTGGATAATCTTTTGCAGTCCCTTCCAGCCCCTGACATTCTGTGATTCCTTTGCAGTCAGATTTGCCTAGATAGTCAATTGTTCACAGTGCAGACACACTGTTACATAATCACATCATTCCCTAGCTTTCAAGTATATTTTTATATTGGGAAAATGCCCTGATGAACAGGTTTCATAAATGAAGACAATTAGGTTTTGCATATTTGCAAAATTATGAATAGACAAATCAAAAGGTCTAACTTCTAAACATACATGATAATTTCTGTAATAGGAGTCAATCTGTTCTTTAATAAAGTACTTGAAGTGATGTCTGTAAGGAATCGTACGGTATGTTCCAGAATAAAGGATGCAGAACCTGTGCATCAATTGGTGCCTCGGGACATATCATAATAAATTAATTAAATATTCTATTTTCCATCAATGATCACATTATTGTAAGCACACAGTATGGAAGAGTTTGTATAACTTAAAATGGTCAATAACCTCACTTAAGAAAAGATAGCAGCATTTCTGTTCTTGTTTCTCTCTCTTGTTTCTCTCTCTGATGTCAAGGAAGTTAACATATTGCCAAGCTCTGACAAATAGGTATTTTCAAGTTTGCATACCTTTGTTATTTCAAAACCAATTGCTTCAAACAAGGCAAAGTGCAGATTACTCATACCTCCTGCTGAGCTTCATGCTGTAAAAGAGAAGCTTTTAGACTTATGTAACACAAAAAAGTGCCAACATTTTCTGAATATCAGAAAATACTTTTCCTTACATTCTCATACTGGAAGTCATGGATCTAGCTGAATGCTTATTAAAACAAACTTTAGGAAGCAAATTCAAGTTTAGACCAAGCAGATGAAAGTTCAGTAAATCGATATTCAGTAAAAATAGTGTTTCAGGGGAAATAATTTTGGAAACCAAGCATTGATATCACTGAAGCAGGCACTCCTGCATATTTTGATTCTGCACTAAATTAGCAATCTGGATGCATAAATCTGTACCTGGCAGACAAAACAGAACGGATATTTATTTTTTATGACAATACCACAGTCCATCAAGAAGAACATTGGTAGTATCTAAAAGAACTAGCCCCCAAAAAATGCAGTTTTATGAGATGAAGGTCATCTGTGCATGTAAGACTAATGTGCTTAGCATCCACAAAACACAGACCAAAATGGAAAGATGAAATAAGCCCCAAATACATGCTTTAGATTACCTTTGGAACTTAAATTAGATGCTGAGGAGCAGTAACATTGTTTAGAAGTTGAAAGCATTTGTTTCACTGCCTTTTTTTTTTTTTCCAACTGATTCTTAAAAAAAAATCCAACATTTTAGATATCCATATATATTTAAAAATGCTGCAATTATTCTTATTGAAACCTCAGTTAAGAAAGTATTATATTTTGTACAGGAAAGAAAATGTCATGTCTGAGATAGCATGAAAATACCAACTTAAAGCAAATAGAGTCTGATTTTCTCATCTTCCATTTTACAATTTTTTCATCTCAGGTCAAATTCAGCATGAAATAGTACCAAATAGCACCTAAAGTTAAATTTTTACTTGAAGTTTATGCAAACTTTCAAAAAAAAAAAAAAAAAAAAAAAAGTGTCAGTGAATTTGGCCAGCTAAGATTTTGCTTCCCTCTGATGTACCTCACTGTCATGATGACATCAGTTAGAAAGCTAAGGCAGTAGACTTGTGTTAAGCACCTTTCAAGTTCAAAAAGTCAGGCAGGATTTTTTCAGGATTTTTTTTTTTTTTTTTTTCAAGTTCAGTTTCTAATTTTCCATTTTATGCAACCAATAGTTACAGTTGCAATCTTCAAGTATTCTAGCTAAATCATTAATGAAGGTATTGCTCCCATATCATAACAGTTCAAAAACATTTCTAACACAGGTTCTAGCTTGTGGCAGTTGTCCAAAATGCCACCTGATGTCCTTCTTTCTTAATTACCTGACCAGAAATGCCAAAGAATAATTCTGCCTCTTCCTTTAGTCAGGCAGCTATTGCCTTTGTCCATTTTACCAGCCAGATCTGCTTCCTGGGAAAATTAGAAACTCAAGTCTGAAACCCACTGAGCTGTTTGGTGGAATTAGAATGATCACTTCATTTCAGTGATACAAAATGTTTGTGATATAGCTTAGATTAGTGGTATGAATCATCAAGCACATACTTATGCTTAGTTAATAACATAATTTTTATTTTTTGTGCAATGAAGTTAGCATGACTGAAATTTTACTGTTGTGCTGCAACTTTTAAAAGAGAAGCTGCTAAAATAAGCAAATGATAAAATAATCCATAATAGCTGCCTTTGAATCATGACCACTGTTTCATTCCATCAGTAAGGCTAAACTACAATAAATGATGAGGTGACATCACCACTGACACACAGCTATAGCATGATTTAGTATCTGATTTTATTCCCAAGTTCCCCCCAGTAATCAACATACATTCAGCTACTTTGAAAGGCAGGATATACTAATATGGATATTAAAAAAAAAAAATTAGATACAATGGATAGTTGCTGTGTACAGAAGATACAGCTGCTGTTATTTCACCATTTACTGATTGCTTTAGATATCAAAAAAACCTTATCAATTTGTGTAGCTCCATCTTGGTAATCACTATAGAAATGGAGAAACTAATGTGTGAGAAGATAAACCAGGGATATGTTCTGTTCTCTTTCCTCCCAGACAGACGAAACAAGGCATTTTGGATGGAGTTAGTAAATTGTATTTTTAATTTATATTATATTTCCACAAAAATATAAGGGAATGGAAGTGAAGAAGTCTCAGATCAGAACCTCAATGCAGCACTGATAGGGCAGCTATGTGCAGCACCTTTCCTACCTCAGAAGAATTCAGCAAAATTGCCTTGCACACAGAAAAATCTACATCTGTAACTGTGTTTAGTGTTCTTCCCTAGATTTTTTTTTAAGCCCCAGGTATTTAGGGGATTCTAGTCATATTTATACTACATATAGTGCAAAGACTACATAAACATATAAATATCTTTACCCTTTCTTTAGAGAACTTGAAACATTCACAACTTTTCAAACTTACAGGTAATTTTATATCACAAAAGAAAAAGGAATACAGGCAGAACACCAAATGTTCATCAAGAGATTGGAAGAAATTCATCATCATGTTATCCTCAGTTTGTTGAGAATATTCACTTACGTGTTTCTTTCATCAAGCTGGGATGATGAAGCTCTTCCAACATCTGGAAAAAAAAAAATGTACTAGTAGAACCTGAATAAAATGCTGTGCAAAAAGCATAGATATTATCTGGACAGAGCAGAGGCCTTACTCAGGAAAAAAAAAAAAAAATTATCATGAACTTATTGCAGAAATAATGTTATCTTACTAAAATCAACAGAAATTGTACATAAATTTAAGAATGTTCCTTAATTGCACATGATTAATATAAATGCCTTTTTCCTGATTTACAAGGTCTGAAGTAGATAAATAATTTCAAGTAATAGTTGGACCAAAATATCTTGGAATACCTTAGCACTGTACTGTTAAGAGATTTTGAAGTTTGATATGTGGTCTAGACATGTATACAAACAACCTTGCAGACCTTTCTCCCCTCAAAGAAAACCCTGAAGCTCAAAACTCACAAACTTTTATCTTTCCTATTTGTAGTAATTTTTAACTTGGCTGACAGACTACAGCATGCCATGATGGAAGAGCAACATCTTCTTAATTGACTTGGCAGTACAGCAGTACAGAAGCTAGGACTGCTTTGTCATCTAAATCATGCTGTTTAGGCAGAATCTCTATTGCTACTTTGAAACATCTGGCCCAATTAAAGCAGGACAGTGTCCTAACTCATCTGAAAGGCAGAGGAAGGTTAATGTTACATGCCCTGAAGGCAAAAATCTGTTACATGCAGCATCCAGGATGTTCTCACCTATTACAAAAATTCTGGCTGGCTGAGGGAAGTTTGTCAAGCCAAGCAGGAAATCAAAAGTATAAAACTAAAGGGTGTTTTCTAGTCAGAACAGATTAACAGTGTTTGCACACATAAATTTCTGACAGTGCAAACAATACATAGGACTGCGGCACATTTTCTTGATAATCCGTATGCACAAATGTGTGTAAATGTAGCTTTCGCATGTGCAAAACGGATGTCTGGTTAAAACCACTGAAAATTTCCAATAGGAAGCACTCTGTGAGAAGATGGGCTTCTCACACTCCCGCAGGAAACCATTCATCCCTGTAATATACAACATGAATTTTCAGTTATTGGTTCAGTACAAAGTCTCTTAGTGAGCTCATTTAGCAAGCTTTATAGGTTTCAAACAATGGTTTTCCAATAATTCACATTTTAGTCATAATGGTAACAATCTGCTGATCTGTTTGAGAGAAATTAAAACAATTTATTGTGTTAATTAGCAACCTCTCTTTTACTCTATTTGTTCCAAGTAATCTGACAATTTAATTGAGGAGATCATTGATTTAAATTACTATTTTTTTAATGAGAAAAGCTGTTACTATTGAATGGTGCTGCAAATTAAAGGAGGGAGGGACCACAGGAAAATTATAAAGGCAAATTTTTTTGCCTCCACTGCATAGTTGTTTTGAAATTCACAGCCTTTTCTCTGGTTAGCCTGTATGATCTTGATACATCAAAAATACAGGTGGAGAAGCACTAATAAGTTATAATATCCCAGACTATTTCAGTGATGACACTTGATCATCAACCAACATGGAGTCTACATGCATAATATCATATTAATTGGTCTATATTCAGACACAGAAGATCTACTGCTTCCCTGCAATGCTCACCAATCTACTTTTCTTTCCTTTATTTTTGCATGGTTTTTGAAAACCTGATACTTAGCTTGACTCAGATTGAAATGATTTTTTACTTCAATCCATCTGCTGAATGGAAGCAAAAGATTTGTGCCTTAGTAAGACTATTTAAAAGCATGTGGTTTATTTTATTGAAAAGACCATCCAAAATTTGTTGGATAAAAGCCATTAGCTCTGAACAAAATAATTACATTTATAAATTGAAAATAAAACTTATATTCAAAGTTGCAGGAAGTCTCATTCAGGTTTCATGACAGAACAATATATTGACCAAATTCAAGACAGCAAGAGCAGATTCCTTTACAAATTCTTTCCCTCAGTTCTTTGACACAACCTTTCTATTTATCTCAGGCTCCAAGATAGTCTTTGTTCAGATACAACATTCTGGAAAAGCAGAGCAACTTTCTTCTTTATAGGCACTGAACCATTTTACAAACACAGAGCAGGATAATTCAATTGCTGTTTGTCAAGTCCAAAGAGCACTAGCACTACAAAGGAGAGAAAAAAAAACACCACCATTACCAGATGAATCAGAAACAGCTCACTAAACTCTTCATAGGCAAGCACTTTGTTTTCCCCTGTTCATACAAAACCAGAGGAGACAGCTGAGGAACACTCAAAGGATGCAATCTTCACATATGCATTACTGTTTTTATGAGGTTTGCACAAAGATATCTAATAGGGCCCAGGAAGGACATCAAGACAACCTCCTCAATTGTTTTATTTCAATTTAACCACATTCTTAATTTATCTCTCTCTTCAATATTTATACACAGTCATGGCTACTTGACATTTTACATTTGCACCCTACATAATGAAGTCAATGACAGACTTGCTACTAACTGTTTCGATCAAGTATTGATCCTATTCATGGGCAGAGACACACAGCTCCAACTAGATTTAGACAACAGATCTAAATATTCAGCATTTGTTCTTAGCCAGTTAAACAGCTTTACCTTTTTTATTATAATTTGCAGTAATAATTAGAGACAGCAGGCTCCCCTGTATATCACCCAAGGCAAGCTCACTGCCTTTTAGCAATTTTTTCACTGTCTGCGTGAATGAAACACATAGGTCAGAGTATGAATTTAAAGGTGGGGAAAGCCTTTGGGGCATCTGAGATTTTAAGTGGCATGCAGAAACAGTGTCTAAGGTGTCACATTCTAGTTACTGTGAAGACAAGCCAAAGTTGAATGCCTTTAAATAACACTCCTCCACCACCTTGTCCCCCAGTTTTGAGACATATCAAGCACTGCAAAATCATTGGAAAAAATCTAAAGTATTTTCTTTCACTTCCATTCTTAACGACATTGAGAGATTTTCAGTATTTGTCTCTTTCTTTTAAAACATTGGATGCAAGACACAGCACTCCACAATGCTTCACAGATATTTTTTGCAGGTACATTGCTGAACTATTATCATAACAACATTGATTATTTTACTGTTAACTCAGATTATTGTTCTTTTTAAAGGATATTTTTGAAGAATCCAGCCTAGGGCTCATTTCATCTTAATTATGCATGAAATAAAAAACATGACAAACCTCACCAGACTACTTGATTGCTTGAAGTTATAAAAACAGTTTAAATGCTTTTCTGGACTGCTGCACACGTGAATATATGGCAAGTTATTAAACCGTTAAGAAGCTGAAAAGATTTAAGGATAGCTACTTTATACAGTAAAAAGTTGTCAATGTAAACCACTGTACTGGGTTTGTATGGTGGGGAGAGACTATAGGTGTGGCTGCTGTGAGAAGCTAATAAAAGGTTCTCCAGCTCCGAGTCAGATCCACCTCTGGCCAACTCTAAGCCAATCAATGATGGTGGTAGACCCTCTGTGATAACACATTTAATATGGGAAAGTCCTGCTGGGCAAGCTGAAGTGGATAAGAGTGGGATCTGAGAGAAACGACTCCACTGACACAAAGGTCATCAAAGAAGGAGCGTGGGAGATGTGCCAAAGGAGAGATACCCTGGCAGCCCATGGTGAGATGGCAGGCTGTCTCCCTGCAGCACATGGATGTTAATGGTGGAGGAGGTGCCCACTTGCAGACCATGGAGGACCCTACAATGGAGCAGTTGACTATGCCCAAAGGAGGCCATGACTCTGAGAGAAGACTGTGCTGGAGCAATCTGATTTTGAGAGGACTACACCCCGTGGAAGGAACCCATGCTGGAACAGTTATGAAGAGCTTGCCTGATGGCAAGGACTCACTTGTTGGGGACTATCTCCCATGGGAGGAACCCAACACTGGAGCAGGGGTAGAGTGTGAGGAATCTTCCTCCTGAAGAGGAAGGAGTGGTAGAAATATGTGACACACTGACTGCAATTCCCGTTCCCTATCCCCCTGCACTTCTGTGGGGTAAGAGGTAGAGAAATCTGGAGGAAAGCTGAACCCAGGAAGAAGGGATGGGTAGGGGGAAGGTTGTTTTAAGATGCTGCTGTATTTCTCATTATCCTACTTTGATTTGATTAGTAACAAATTCTACTGATTTTTTTTCTTCACAAGTCGAGTCTGCTTTGTGCCCATGACCATAACTGGTGAGTGAACCCTCTCTGTCCTTGTTTTCAACCCACAAGCCTTTTATTACATTTTCTCCTCCCCATTCCACTGGGGTGGGGAGAAGTGAGCAAGCAGCCACGTGGTGTTTAGTTACCTGTTGGGCCTAAACCATGACAACCACAAATACGTCATGGTCCAAAATATAAGCTTTCATTAATCTTAGTGTGATATTACAGAATCTAAAACTGTTTTATCTAAATTGATAGCATTGAGGAATCACAATATTTGCAACATCTTTCATGGCCCTGCCACAACTTCCTGGTTTTGGAGATAGGTGCATGTACACAACAGAAACTTACCTGAAAAACAAACCAGAACAATCTTCAGTTTAAGAAATCCATTCAATCATGTCTGTTGTTGTTATGGGAAAATTTAGCCACTGTAAGAAAATCTCACATGTTATTTATATGAAGAAACATACCTGAGTTATTTATTGTGCTGCAAAATTATGTATTTTACTTCTAGAATACACTCATAATTAAAAAAAATGCATTGGAAGAGAATATAGGCAGTAAGACACTGCTCTCATCTCTACTTCCTTTAGCTGTGAAAATGCCTTCTGTTCAGGTTTTTTTACTTTTGATTCATACATTACTCCTTAAACTGGCATATATTCAGTTATATTAACATGTAACATAAGCCATGGAAGGAACAGATTCAGAATTTTCCATTCCCTGTGCCAGAATATAAAGCACAGCATGACACAGTGAAATTATCCCACCACTTATAAACTGTGTATAAAGAAATTCTTTATTGAACCTGAAATGAGAAGTATACCTATGACCCAAGTTTGAACTCACAGATGTGGTCTTGGACAAATCAGTTAAACTCCTACAGCATTTAAACTCAAGAAACAGCTACACTTGAAGGCCTGGAAGCTTAAATCAGATTAAAACTACTCCAAATGAGAATATCCACTTACAAGTAAAGCTACTTCTCTTAAGCAAAATACCCACATTTACTGCGCAGTAAGAGTATGCCAACAGGCAGTCAGCCAGCCATAGCTGATGTTGCCATAGTAGAATCCCTTCAGCAGCACCTGCAGTTTAGGAGGTGCTATCACCCATAGACACTTGTTGTTTTTTCTTCAGGCTCCTTGACTTGACAGGAGTTACTATGCTCTTAGTTATGTAAGGCTGTGTTTCCTCCTGGATCTGTTAATTACCCCAAACTTAAAACTCTACAGAATCATAGAATTACAGAATGGTAGGGGTTGAAAGTGACCTCTGGAGATCATCGAGTCCAACCTCCCTGCCAGAGCAGGATCACGCAGTACAGGCCACACAGGAACAGATCCAGGCAGGTCTTGAAAGTCTCCAGAGAAGGAGATTCAACAACCTCTCTGGGCAGCCTGTTCCAGGGCTTTGTCACCCTCACAATAAGGAAGTTTTTCCTCATGTTGAGGTGGAACTTCCTGTGTTTCACCTTGCTACCATTACCTCTCATCCTTATCACATGGCACAACTGAAAAGAGATCGGCCTCTTCTACTTGACACTCACCCTTCAGATATTTGTAACCATTAATAAGATCACCTCTCAGTCTTCTCTTTTCCAGGCTGAACAGCCCCAGATCACTCAGCCTTTCCTCATAAGAGAGATGTTCCAGACCCTTAATCATCTTCATAGCTCTCTGCTGAACTCTCTCTAGTATTTCTCTGGCCTTCTTGAACTGGGGAGACCAGAACTGAACACAATACTCCAGATGTGGTCTCACTAGTGCAGAGTAGAGGTTGAGGAGAACCTCTATTGACCTGCTGGGCACACTTTTCTTTATGCAAACCTAATCATCTACTAGACTGGCTGATGAAGCAGAAACACAAACACTTCACTATCTAAAGTTATGGGACCTTCTGGTATGTGACAAACAGGGATTGCAAAACAAATCTACCTTCTGGTAAACTTTGTTTCAGGCTCAATATTAAAGTATTCTCTTTATGATACTCTAGAAATTTGACCTTTATTTTGAAATACTGGTATAAATATATTTTTTTAACAAAACAAACAAACAGACAGTTTTAAAATAAAATGCTTCTGTGGACAGCAAACTAACCTTAGTTCTACCTTGAAATTAGCACAAACACAAAATAGACAGATTACAGGCAAGTTCCAGTGATGTCATGAGACCTACAGTTTCACTCAGATTATAAAAAGGCACAACAACATGCCTCAGAAGAGGTATATACTAATACATTCTTCAAAAAAAAAACCCTGTAATTGCTGTGGGAATCACTCTTTCAGCCACTGACCACTTCTGTGATCTGTTTCTGCTGTAAATGAAGGGAAGCAGTATATGTAACATAATGAACTGTGAGACTAACAAGCAGTAAGCAGTGTCCATAGAAAATTGATCCCTGTCGAGACATATGCTGCATCTTCAGGACCATTACATCACTCAAAGAAGTTAATTCATATATTATTTGTATTGGTAATCTTGAACCAGAAACTCTGTGAAGATCCATAACGAAAAATTCAAAAAAGTTTCAGACCAATTCCAGACTGCAATTCCAGTCTTGTACTGATTCTGATACCATGAGAACTTCAACTGCAGGAGTTACACATAAACATTAATGAGATATGAGTCAGCATTTGCATGTTACAGCAACTATTTAGACTTACATTGTGATTATTTTATATATATATATTATTTTTTAAAGTTTAAAAAAAAGAAAACAGGAAAACCTTTTATTAAAATTAAACATAAGTAATTCATGCAGGAAGAGTATACTCCAGTTTTCTGCAAGACAGGTAAAAGCCAGCTCCACTACAAGTCCTGAGTCAACATCAACCCATGACAGAATTCAGTGGAGCCAGGAACATCTCAAACACCAAAACTGAACAGTAGGGTTGCACATTTTTTGGTTACACCAACAACCTATAATTCAGCCTCCTCCTGAACAGAATCCTCCATCCTTCAGAACCAGGCATGTCACAAAACTATGATAGCAAACTGCCATGTGCTCCATCTCTGTTACACATTCCTGAAGCTGTAATACCCTCAAGGCTTTGTGAAGAGGTTCTGAAAAGAGCATTCACACAGTTTAGCAATGTTGCACATTTGATTTCATGATGCATCACAGGAATCATTTATTCTGAAATAAACCTTGCTAAGAACTCTCTGAAAGTCACAGCAAGAAAATATGATTCAAAAGCATGCATAATGGAGGTGACACTTCGAGATTAAGTGGTGAAGCAATTTAAACTGATAATTAATTCTAATAAGATTTAATAAGACAATGTGACATCAGATGGGAACCAGATTATATCTTGAAGCAGAAAGTTTTAGTTGGGTTTTCTGAAGGGATCTGGAAATGTATCATGACCTGGTTCCACAACATGTAGGACAAAGAAAGGTGGATCTCAAGCTTGTTTGGTTCTCAGCAGGACCGACCGCTGGCATTCTGAGTATTTCTAAAGAAGCTTTCCAAGGTTCCTAACTTCACCTGTAAAATGGAGATACTTTGATTTTCTCATCATTTTACCCATTGTTTCTACTGTTTGTAATCCTCTTTAATGAGAATTTCCTCTTATTCTTTGTCTACAACACAGTATAGCTCAAAACTTGTCTGTAAGGCACAGATCAGCAACAAAACCCCCAATATACCAAGATGACAATTTACCAGCTCTACCTGTTGCTACAAGAGATTTTCTTCACAAAAATACCCTAAAAGTCTCGCAGACTAGTGAAATTATCTAAGTGTACCCAGTGGGTTATTTTGGTTTTGGACAGAACCTATAAGCAGCCATTCAGAATCTTCAGAATTCATATAAACCTGGTAAAATTCCCTTTCCTTCCTTGAGCAAGACATGAAGACTTTGTGTTTTTCTGTGATTTTAGAACACTCCAAATAGACAGCCATGTAAAGTCACCCCATTCAGTCCCATCCATAAGACAATTGGGCTTGACATGATTGTCCAACAAAGGTATTAGTTTACCAGCAGAGGCAGCTGGGCAAACAGGACTATACTACTCAGAAGTTATGTTTTGTAGTCCTCATTGTACCACAAAAAGCACTGATCCACAGGGGAGCTGCAAGTAGCTTGTCTTAGTTTCATAGATGCAAGGTCAGAAGGAAAGCCAACAACAGAACTGAGATTTTTAAACCCTGTCTTTATTCACTAGGCCTCAGAATACACACATGCTCATTTAAGTATTTTTCTTACAAGCCATCTCCCCACTAAGGAGGTTGAAGTTAAGTGCTAAAACAAAAAAATAAACAACCAGCAATTATAATTAATAATTAATAATAATTATGATTAGGAAGGCAATGCTGCCACAATTGAGGCTGTAGCTTCAACGCAATGGCCATGTGAACACAGCATACTGAACTTTGACACAGGTGATGAAAAACTGGACAGTCACTGTCTTGGGTCAAAGGAGAGAGGGTTCAGTGAGCAACAGAAAAATCTGTTCTGAAGATGTCAGACACTATGGGCTAAGCCAGCATTTATCCATTTGTTTACCATTAAGCATACTAACATATTCCTATTGATTTCAGTAGCCCTCAGCAGTTCCAACCTAGTCCCTCTGTGGGCAGGTACTTAATGTTTTGATTAGTGCAAAGCCTTACAGCGGGAAGAAAAGCTGTTTGTGTGTGTACAATTAAGTCACTGTTTCAGTGCTTTGCTGGAGTAGGTCTAGTGCCCTCTTCAGAAGTACTTAATATGAAACAAAGCACTTGGAATGTAGGTATTTTTAAGGACGTTCTGCTATCATCCTGTAAGGAGAAGTCCCACTGCAGGCAATGGGAGCTCTATATTAAAAATGACAGATGATAGTCATATTGAGCCAATCCCTAAATCAGAACAAGGCATCCTATTATTTGTGAGATAAGCGCAGTATGTGCTAAACTGTGCAACTGTGAGTCACTGCTTCATCTATTGCAGATTTTATTAAGTTCTTCTTGAGAGGAAACCATTAGGCAAAAGCTTTATTCAGTCTGCAGGAGCAGAGAGTGCATATGGCCAATGCATTACTCTCATACAGAAAAGCTAAGCACCCTTCTGGCTACATATGAAGTTCTGGAATGAGAATATATGAACATGATAATTTGGACCAGTTGGCTTGGCCAGAAACAAACTGCCATCATGACCAAGTGTTTTTTAGAGCAGTCTCATCCCAAACTGGAATCCTGCACAGTATTTTTCTGTACCTGAAGTAGTTCAGTATCAGAGCATCTCCAGTGCTATACAGTTTATTTAAAGATTATATTTTTCTAACTGAATCTTGAATGAGTCATCAATCACTGAGCTATTCCATGCTGTTTTTCCTCTATTGCAATCTGTCTTCATTTAAGGCTCAGAGCAAGCACACATGAAACACAGAGAAAGATTTCTCTGTTAGCCCCCTTTCCCCCTCTCCCAGGGCACATAAAAAGGCGAATAAGGAAAAAGAAAGAAAATGCCTCACCCAAGACTGTAAGTTAAGACTGTAACAAATTAAATTAATAACAGGAGAAAAAAAACAAAACAAAACAAAACAACTCTAAAAAAGCAAAAAGATCCCACAAAGAAACAAACAAAAAAACACAAAAAGAAAACAAAAGCAAACCAAGAACAACAACAAAAAAAACCACAAAAAGGCACCAAAAAAACCCATAAACAAAACAAAACAAACAAACAAACAAAACACATTAAGGGCAGAAGGATACAGACCTGTACACAAAACCTGCTCTCGGGTGGCGATGGATCACGCAAGGGGGATCAGGCTCAGCCTTGCTGAGGTGCCCTCGCAGTTCCCAGTGCCTAGGAAGGAAGAAGTGTCCCATCCCTCTCCCCTCCCCCCCGAACTTCCTGTCTCCTCGTTGTATGGAGAGCGGGACGGGAGGGGAGGGAGTAACAGCTGCCCTTAGACACCTCAGAGCGCCAGGGTCACACCTGTCCCGCCCACTCAGTCTGTTCACCCTTAAACCACAACACAATCTAGCGTTAACCTTCATCTAACCACTTACAACAGTGGCTTTCAACCATTATTCAAATCAAAGCTCTTTTGCCTCACCTATCTTTCTGCCACACTTCCATTCTCTTCAGCCCTCCTCTTCCCAGGCATCAGCACCTCCATTTCTCCTAAGCAGGGGAATAAAATCAGGCTGTCATTACTGTTTGCAAGTAGTTACTCCGACATCTTAATGACAATCCTTTTGCAACTCTTAAATAGATTTCAAACCTCATTTGAAAAAAATCCTGATTGAATAAACAATGCAGTCTCCAAACATCCCAATAATATCCCACACCGCTTACCTCTATGTCAACCAGTTAAACAAATTTAGTTAAATCTTTACTACCATTGCAGATTTTACATATGCAAGATGAAAATATATGGTAGTGTAACCACTATACATAGGACATGGAGGTAGTGCAAGGAGGAAGCATTTGAGCAGGAAGACCCTATTTGAATAGTAGGCCCACCACTAAGGTTCAAACACTATTACATTGATATTAAAAAAAACCATCGTTTTTGATAAAATACAAAACCTGTGTCTACTTTGCCTCTAAATTAGCCCCGTCACCTCAGTTCCTGAAATACTCCAAGCTTGATTATGCTGTTAGAACCATCCAGAAAATGTATCTATACTAGAAAAACATTATTAGTCCCAGATACCATTTCAAATTTCCCCTTTAGATGTGTTCAGGCAATGCTAAGTTCTTGTTTACTCCAGATTTCAATATATGTATGGTCTGCCTATATGTGCAGGTGGGTGGAACATGGAGTGGAAAGGCTGGCAAAGGTTCCTTCTCTAGAGCCATCAGAGTAAGCAAATTACTTCGTACTCATAGGAGGACAAATCACTGAAAAACGTGGGGAGGCAGAGATACTAAGCACACAATACTTCTTAATTCATTCTAGAAGTCGTCATTAAAACGTGAACGGAATGCTCTTTAATGTCATTTTAAATCCACAGTTACTTAGAGAGATACTAGGCAGTCAGCCATCTAATGGAACTTTTCTCATGATATTTGTGCTACACACAGTGAAAACAGAACTAAACTGGAAGACATATACTGGAAATCAATTACTTTGATTTTAGGAATACATTCAGAAAATGAATATGAAACAATTAGCAAGAAAGGAATGAGTAGTAATTAGTATCTGAATCACTGTATAGTGTATAGAGTATTCTCCACTCAAACATATGCAATGTGAATGAGCATACTATGGGGATGGATGAACTGTTTAGTTTGATTTCTTCTTTTGGCTTGAGAATCTTGCCTCAGAGGTAAAACAAGTGTAGAGAAAGTTAAATTCTTTTTTATTTACATCTGCTAGATTTCCCAATATTAACCAGACTTAAAGAAACCTAATGTATTTAAACGTGCCTTTCTGTGCTTCCTTAGTCATACCACTTACACCTCATTATGCATACCACATTTGTGAACTAGGTCCACTGTAGGTAGCCAAGTTCAAGACAACAAGGAAATGCTCATTCACATGGCTCCCATTTTGAAGGGAAAAAAAAACCAGAAAAACTACAGACTATATATCTAAAGCATCAAAATTACTGATAGAAGTGGAAAGAGAAAAAAAGGTTGCACACAGTTACTCTTTTCCAGAAGAAGAAAGTTTCTCTATCTAATTCAGTGGACTGCTTGGCAGAATTTTCCAATAGAAAGGACAATCTTCTAGCAGATACTGCTTATACAAGTGCTCCCAGATTCACCTGATTCAGTCAAGAAACTAATGAGCTAAATCAGCCCACCAAGTTTGACACCTTATACCTACATATTTAAAGGAAATTTTTGAAAGTATTCATGTGAGCAGCTCTCTTAGTAATCATGCCAAGGATGATAACAGCTGATCATGGTAACTTCTTTGTGTGACTTAGATAAACACAGAAACCCTTCCTAAAACCTGATTTATCTGAGGATTAAAATATCTTCTTTTGTATCTACTGTATGAATTGCATTAACTGGTCTCATTTTCAGCCAACTTAGCAATGAATGAAGATGTTTCCATTCAAAATAGGTCTGCCAGAAAGATCAGTTATATATAAGAATGAAGATAAAAGAACTTCTTTTATATTCTTGTTATCTTCTTGTAACTCTTCCTTAAACAAACAAAACAAAACAAAATGAAGAACTATTACCCTACAAAACAAAACAAAGAAATACTACCCTTTCATTCATCATAGCATGCAACCAGGTAACTGTACACACCATAGTTAAGACAGAGTACCTTCTGTAGTGGTGCTTTATACAAGCATTGGTACAAATACATTGCTCACACAGAGAGACGAAACAGCACAGGTCTTTAGAGAAGGGTAACTTAGTAGGAACACCAATATGAGTTCAGATTTCTCTAAGTCTGTGGGTACATCAGATACTAACCACTTCTGAAAAATATGTCATTCTGCATCATGCACTGCCGGCATTTCAGTCAGCAGGCAAAGGGGTGGTTCAGGGTTGGTCTGCCACCCCTTCATACGAGGATACTGGAAACAGCTGCTCAGACAGAAGAGCCAACACAGAAGCAGAAGCTTCTCTCAGCACCTGTCATCTGATGTTTGAAACCCAGGACATGTTTCTTTTCATACAAAATGAAGCTGGGCCCTGTCTCCTGAGCTGCTGTCTTATACAAGCAGCTTGGAGCAGTTCCCATTGCTCCTGTAATACCACAGGCTGCAAGGCAGAGCCCCCAGATGGGCTCTAGCTCTCACAGCTACCACAGTGGGATCATGCTACCTGCATTACCCATAAGGACAGAAATCTGTTGAACAAAATGCCCAGGTGATCACAGAAAGTGGACTGAAACTTATTCTATATAAGAAAGCAAAAGAAAAGCCAACAAGTCATTGTCAAACTGCCTGGGGGAAATCCCTTCCATGTACTACCATCTGGTAACTGATTTAGCTTTACCGATAAAATTTATTTGTACCTACAATCACTTGTAAAAGTTCTCAGGAACACTACAGAACTCTTTGCAGAGTTTGTTTCCAGGGAGACTTTGTTTTGTCAAAGTTGCAGACAAGCTTACTACAAAATAAGTAACACTGCAATTGCCAGCCAGAATGTTTTAAAAAGTCATTATATACCTATTTAGTATGTGCAAGACAAACATTTGGGTTTTTTTTCCCCCATACAGATTGGGTAGCTAAATTTTTTTCACTTAAGCATGTGGCTGTATTAATTTCATTTTAATGTTTTTTGCCTTCTCTGGTTCCATATCCTAAATCACTGCAAGACTACATCTCATCACACACATCTAGTTCTGTCATTTTCATTTGATTTATTAATCCTTGCCTTTCTTTCAAAAGATAAACCATGTTTAATAGCTATATTATATAATCTGCATCAAGGTGCTGGAAGGACTATTTTACAAACTTTGGGTAACATTCTAACTACACCAAATTTAATTACACATCCAAATATCATTTTTAAGATGCCAAAAGTTCTCTCAGTAACAGCAAGAACTATGAATACATTATAAATAATTTCTGCTTGAGTCCTGGGAAAAATAAAAGAACACAATCTGTTCCATCATGTCCCTCTCCCCCAAGCCAGTAAATGTTATCACTAAACAATAAAGATAAGGATGCAGTTTTAAAAAGACGTTAGCATTGGTAAATATTTACTAACTCAGAAGCATTCTCCCTGAAGAGGCAGAACACATATAGAAGATTAGATTGTCAAATGAATGAATAAGACTTAAGTTGAATTGCATACCTTGAGACAGAATGTAATGTGTGATAAACAGCATGTCTTCAAACATTTCTTCAACTATTTGCCATTTCTTGCTTGTCCCATAGTTAGTGATAGCACAGCCTAAGTACTACCAGACAGTTATCAAACACTAAGAAACGATATCCAAGAATCATGTTATTTTCATAAATAGGCATTTTTAACAGCTTTGTTGCAAAGCTTCATACTTTCTTCTGTACTCCAATAAAACTAAGTCTCTTCTGTCTAATGTTTCAGCTGACTAGTGCACCCAAACACCCCCTTACCAATCACATTCTAGGTTTCTCCAAACACAAAATAAAGGACGTAACACAGAGATTTTTGCTTCTTGTCAAGGTTTAGGGTCAGGACAGTCCACTACTCCTATGACAGTCACCCTCTGTTATCCATTCTTCCTCCCCAAAGAGGAAGGGGAAGGGAATAAGGAAGGGAGATTTATCACTTAGAAAGGAAAGATAGAACAGCTTTAATGAGAATAATAATAAAAATTAAATATATGCAAAATCAGTACCAAACCAACCTTCCCTGATTTTGGAGCAGGCACTGGGGAAGTCCCAGGCTGCACTCAGTGGCAGATGGGAACTGAATTCAGGAACACATGGATCAGGATTGAAGGTAGAATGGACAGAGTCCTCCTCAGATAATGGCCATTGAAGAAGAGAGCTTGACATTCCTGATCCCTAAGCTTTATACAGAAAATAATGTATATGGGACGGAATGCCTCACTGATCAGTTTAGGGTCACCTGTCCTGTTTGCTCCTTCCTACGGGTGAGGCCTTCTACTTTCTGCACCCCCCTGCACAAGATCTAGGAGTGACCTTGTTCCGCACACCAATCCTTAGCAGTATCTCCAAACATCAGGTGTTATCACTGCTAGAAGCAGAAACTGTCTGCAAAAACACGCTGCTAACTTCAGAAAATGCAGTTACTTAGAAGAGACTTAGTTGAAAAGTAAAATCACTAAACAGAATTATTTCTGTTCCAACTCAAACCAGGACACTTCTCTCAACTCAAAAGCCAGTTGTGATGCAACTGGTGCTTAATATTAGGTTGTAGAGACTGAATTTTTGTCAGAGCTCCTGCAATAGTGCACTTATCATTCTTGATTCTTGCTTGACTATTTCCTGTATGAGGGGTTGGTTGCATACTTAAGAATGATCAGTCAGCCTTTCAGCAAAGGTTTGTCACACATCAGAGTTAAAATAAGTATAACATGGCACAAGAAGAGTAAAGGAGTGAGCCCTCTGGTCAACTAGTCCTGATCATATTCAAAAGAATTCAGCAAACTTTGAAAGGAATTCTTGATTTTAGTGGAATAAGAAAATAAAAAATCTTCCACTAAACTTATAACAGTACAGACTCCTTGCAACAAAAGGATAATATGACAGCACTTAACATCACAACTAGAGTTTCAGATAAAGGGCAATTTTCAAAAATGTCTTATCTTTTGAACTAAAATGGCCTATTTTTTGAGACCTACAGTTCTAGTTAGTTAAGAATGACCACAGAGGACTCTTAGAACAGCACAGTTTTGAGAAAGTGTTAAACTTTCTGTATGGAACAGTAGACATATAATAAAAATCAAAAATAAGAAACATAACTCTTCAAAATTCATTGGAAGTTTATGTAAGGGATCAACTTCAGCAAATCATGGTTTTACATGATGACATAATCAAAGTAACACAGCTACCTCTCTGGTTCCTGATTTCATAAGCCTTAAATAAGACTTTTTTTCCCAGCTTTTATTTAATGAATAAGTTTCTCAACATCTCACAAAAAAACTCAAAGGCAAATAAAAAGCAATAAATGTTCATTGTTTTTAAAAATCTCATTAAGCTAACTTTATGAGTTTGAGAATATAGTGAGTTGTGACAGAATGAGGTTCCTAAAACCAAAACAGCTTTTAGGAAAAAATCTAGGAACACAATAATACAAAAATATATTTAGATGGTCTGCTCCTAAAGTCTTTGCCATTGACTATAAACTTAATAATCATGTTCATTATCAGCAACTGAAAACACCTTAACTCAGGAATTTCCACGCCCTGACTTCTTTACTTTTCCATAAGTAATCAGCCAATATAGAAACAGTACTGCATTCTCCAGTGTCAGCTGGGTCCCTGTGTATGGGCTGTTTTTGTTTTTGTCTTAGGACTGGATTCAGAATTCATCTGTAAACAGTTTTTCTTTCATTATGGTTCCTAATTTCTTTGCAAGTCTTTCCTGATGCCAGCTGTACAATCACTCAAAATCTTCTCCCTAGAAATATAGAATGGTTTGAGTTGGAAGGAACCTACATTTAAAGGTCATCTCATCCAACTCCCCTGCAGTGAGCAGGGACATCTTCAACTCGATCAGGTTGCTCAGAGCCCCATCCAACCTGACTTGGAATGTTTCCAGGAATAGAACATCTACCACCTCTCTGGGCAACCTGTTCCAGTGTTGTTCTACCCTCACTGTAAAAAATTTCTTCCTTCTATCTAGTATAATCTACTCTCCTTTAGTTTAAAACCATTAGCCCTTGTCCTGTTTCAACAGGCCCTGCTAAAAAGACTGTCTCCATCTTTCTTATAGGTCCCCAGTAAGTACTAAAAGGCCATGATAAGGTATCCCTGGAGCCTTCTCTTCTCCAGGCTGAACAACCTCCACTCTGTCAGTATGTCCTCATAGGAGAGATGATCTTTTGATCACTCTTGGACTACAGGTTGCAAACTCATGTCCTCCCATATGGAAGACCAGTAACAAGTAGTAGTCAGAGGGCCATACTATGTTAGTAAGTCTCCTAGCGACGTCCTTAACCTGAGCCCCAAGGAGGCAGCAGACTTCCCTACAAGGGCAGATATTTCCATTGCTAGGGAAATGTTTCTGGGCATATTTCTCTGCATATTTAAAATGTGAAAAGGTGGTTCTTTTTTCCATATTTCCAACATACACCATCAGCTCTCTCAATGACTTGACCTAGTCCATTAAATTCAAATGGAGACTCACTGATTTTAAGAGAAGCTGGCCCTCGGCTTTGGAAAGTCCATTTTCTTTAAGCAAAATAGTCCACAGCTTCCATAAGCCCCCTAATTCAGCCTGCTGTATCTACATTTTAGCATGTATGAGCACAGCTGAGCCACAGCTTTACACTTCTCCACAGTGAAACAGAGCATCTGCCACATATCTTTTAAAAACAAGATTTTCTGATGACTTTAGAAAGATTGAGATAAAGTTAATATGAATACACATAATACAGTTATGATTAGAACAGCTCTAAAATTGTACATTAACAGATCCTTAGCCAATGTAAATTCGTGTTCCTATAATATCAAAGAAGATGAGTGAAAGTTGTAAGAGATATAAGCATGGATGGTGATACTGCATTCTGATGTGATGTAACTCTCACTGAACATTATGTTCTCAAACAGCATACAAGGTACAGTGGCATTGTTTGTTGCAGTTCACTAAGAAATCAGTAAACATCCTACTTAACAATGTTGCTTGTATAAATTTTCCATGACAACAACAGTAGAAGTACCCAGTTGACAGATCATAATGTCATTGCTACACAGCTTTTAAGCACTGTAATTACTACCATATGCACAAAAGCATTTGAGTTGGAGTAGGCTAGAATTGAATGAGCAAAGTTCTTGGGACTAAGCTCATAAAATAACTGGGGAGCTGTGAGGTCTTACACTCTAGGCACTTGTAGACCTTCTGTGCTATCTATAAGGTGCAGAAGAAGATAAGAGATAGAGAGAGAGACAGACAGACAGACAGACAGACTTAAAAAGGAACAACACTGGTTTTACCATGAATAAGGTTTGTGCTGGTTACCTGTCCTAAGCAGGTAGGCCTCTACTTTATCAGCAGTTGTAACAAAAAACTTTGCAAATTCATACAGATTCTTAGAGAAGAATATCACATATTAATTAAAAAAAATCACATGAGAAAAGAGTTTAGAAGGGGGAAATGGAAAGGAAGACATATGGGATATGGTGGCTGAGGAACTTTCCAGGCTTATTAACAGATGCTAAGTTTGTAAGAGAACACAGTTTATTTTCTCTAAAATAATTTGCCTCAAATGATTACTGCAGTGCATTGAACCTATATAAACATTATTCCATTTTATTCCGATACCTCCTGCCAACAGATGACTTTTCATTTAGAATAATCAATCCAGTTGACTCAGAAAAAAGAGCCAGGACTGTGCTCAAAATCAACTATCTCTATCCTGCTACAAATTTGACTTCTTTTAGAATTACATTGTGCAGCTTTCCAGCTCTTATCCACAATGAATAACTTTCCTCTGTCATTAAAAATACTTTTCCAAAGCTGTTTCAATGTGATTATTCAGCTTGCAAACACTGGAAAATATTTTATTTTATGCCTTGGGATAAAGCTCTCACTGGTCAGGTGTCATAACAACTATTCAATAACTCCTTGTTGATCCTAAAAATTTCAAGCCTTTTTTCTCTATTACTGAAGAATCATTTAGAAATATAGTTAAGATTCACTTGATCTCAGTTATAGAGAGGTGATACACAAGAGATCCAAGCATGTAACTGTAAACCAGCAAGAGCATACAGTTTCTTCCTCTCTCCCCCTTTCTTTCCCTATGGTCTCATACTTGAAAATATTATTATCTGACACCAAATAACTTCCGTGACTGGAATGCTTGAAATCTGCAGAAAATTTGCACGTTTACAGATAACTCATCCCTCAGTTGAAAGGATATCTCAAGCTATTCGGATGCTCTTTGTGCTGCATGCTTGTCTTTGCCATAACTACTTGTCAAACATACAGCTGGGAAGAAGTGATTTATTAATGATATGAAGTAGTTCCAACTAAAAGTTCACAAAAAGCTAAAGTATAATGAAATAGAAAGACAAACACCACAAAAGGGGTTTCCATCTGCTTCTATTACAGTTGGTACAAGTCTACAGGTTTCTAATGAGACAGATCCTGACAGCCTAAATAAGAGAAAGAACTCTCCCTAACAATTGCCAAAGGAAACACATGACAAGGACCGCAGTAGTTCCTTCTGGTACTAAAAACTAAAACCAAACAAGTCAATTGACCCAAGAACAAAGTTTGGCTGCTGAAAACTTGGTGACTTCGGGTCACTTAAATCTCAAGGTCATACTGTTCATATAGGAAAAGATTAACACTGATATCTCCTATATCGGTATGACAAGTGCACTGATACTAAACAGCAGAAGAATTCTGTATGCACACCCAAATACTTTTAAAATCATGTCTGTATTTTTGCATTATATGCAAAATCACCATTGCTTTTCAAAAGGTGACGTTCTCACAGGCAGATCAAAAAAAAAAACAAACCAAAAAACCACAACAGAATAGAGTTGCCCACTGGTTGTTGTATCTTCAAAATCCCCTTATGGTTTTTTTGGGTTTTTTTTTCCCCAGAATATGCTTAAATATGTCTCTGATGTATTTTTTTAGCCCTGCCAAGGACAAACAAAAAAAATGAAAATCAGTGCCCTCCAAAAATCATAATATTGCATTAAAAGCCACAACACTTTGAAGGAAAACTGTAAAGTTTCTTCCCTGCCTCCTACTTTTCCAACCCTATTAGGTGTCCTTGCTTCATGTTTACAAGGCTTTCTCCAAACAATGGTCAGAAACAATTTCATTGAAAATGAAAGCTGAGATTGTCATGAACTATGTTGACCACAGAAAACAAAGTGTGAAGTATCACAGAATCATAACAAAACCTGTCAGGTTTTTAGCTCTGTATTTTTCTTTAAATTTCTGATACATTGTAGTGGTAAGCATCAAATACCTTCTCTTTTGTGTGTGTATTCACCTGAGTCTTCCTGATGGATTTTAGCATTATACTTGAGGCTAGTTTTACTCATTTACTCTAAAACATCAGTTATTCATTCCAGTAAAACAAGGTTACCTATCAATGCTTCAGACAAGGATTGAAAAGATACAAAGCCTTTATGATAAAATAATGGGAGTTCAGTACATAGGACATTATCTGGTTAAGCTAAAGACATTTCTTAACTGCCTGTTACAGCAACAATTGTAACAACTGTTAACAATATTTTAGAAATGGAACAACTAGAGTGTCTCAATTTTAGTAAGTGGCACTGAGGCAAATACATTCATATGCAGCTATAGGATGGAGGAGCAAATATACTCTGGAATCACTTGTGCTTTCAAAAAAATCAAACCATGCTGATTTAGGGTTTAACCTGCATGACAGATGGAAAAGCCTGTCGGTGATTTCACTTAACTTCAGATCCATTATGTCCTTCTACTATAAATCGCACAAAACAGAGACAACCACTTACAGAATCAGCACTGGCTTGTCTCCCAAACGTGATTTCAAAAATCATCTGCCTAACAGTTGGGAAATAAGTCTCTTAATTTCAAGTCCTCTTTATGTTAAAGAATATTAAAAGAAATCTGGCATACAAGAAGGAACACGGCATACTGCTTCTAGAGTATTTTTTTGTCAAATTATTTTCTTGTACTAGGAAAAAAAAGAGCAAATTGTATCTGAATACTTTGAAAATACCTATTCCAAGTATCAAGACTGGCAGCCTAAATACTAGAATATGTTTAAAGTATGTTCTTAAAGAACCTAAATATCTGGATTTCATTCATTTGTCCTAATATACATCCTCTTGCAAAGGACAGTACAGACACACAACAAAAAGATCCAAAACCTTATGCTTAGCATCTCACTGCCAAACAATAAACCAGATTTTTCTACTTATGATCTAGGGGCAGTGGGCCACTAACAACAAAAGTTGCATGATTCAGTAATACATAAACCATTTTTAGCCATTTTTTAAGACTGAAATAAAAAAATACATTATTTGGTGACTGTAATGATACTTGAAATTTGTGTTACTGTATGTATGCCTATGTTTATAATGTGATACTTAAAATATCACCATATTGTGCTGCAGTCTGAAAGTGCACTGCATTGGAGATGGGATGAGAGACAGAAAAAAAATACTAAATTCTTGTAAAATTGCCAGAATTTGGTTCCAACAGTTGCATTACCTTTTGAATCTAAATAAAGTCTTGTATTAATACAGATAATTTTTCAGCTGAGCAAGAATCTGTTATTTCTTTGTAGGACAGATTACAAAGCACAATATTTATGAACTCCAAGTGATGCTAAAGGCATTTAACATATCTGAAAAAATCCATTACAAAAAAAATCAGTTAATGCGTAACAGAACACATAGAAACTTTTATAGGGAATAAAATAAGGAGTTAAGGTATGAAAACAGCTGTAGTAATACATCAATTTCCAAAGACAAAGAACAAAATCTACAGTTGATTAGATTCTCAAAATTGCGTGTGTGAACATTTTATTTTCAAACACCAATATACAAAAATAAAGAAATAAATGCTATTACGTTCTTTCTTTCATTTTTCCCCAGAGTCCAATGTAAGTCAAGAAAATCACAGGTGCTTTCATCAGTATTTTATAATACATATGACTAAAATTCAAGAAAAGGTATTTTTCTCTGCCTCTATCTCCGATGTGCAAAATGTGGCTTTTCAAGTATGAGCAGCTACCTACTGCAAAGACATTGTAATACTATTATGCACTTACGGAAATAAATAGTTTCATTTAGTCCTAAAGAACTTGACCGCAGAAATCTCAGAGAATATGCACTAATATGTATAAAACAGCAAACACTTACTTGATGACTCTCAAACCTCGAGGCAACCAGCTTTGACACAAAATGAGTTTGCCAAGTGAAGCTCCCCACTAAAGCAATATTACAGCCATCAGATCCCAAGCATGCAGTTTCTTGATTTTACAGTGTTTCTCATGTTACTTCTAAACTATTTTTACTAGCACACCACAATATTTGTTGCTGCATTACCTTTCACAGCTTTCTTTTTCACTGCTTTTTATGTTCTACACTGCTGTTACACTACTTTTCAGAAAGTTAGACTTTGCACAGAGCTGAAAAAAATTGTATTTTATTACCTAGACAAAAAGCCAATTATCGGAGAATAATACAATCATGCAGTCAGGACAGAAGGATCATTTCCTGCTCTCTATGGGACTGAATATGTCTTTAGAATTTTACATTTCACTGATTTGTTTAACTAGAGCTTAAAAATGAATCATCAGGAACAGATCCTTTTTGCAACAGCAGAAGTATCATGCTGCAGTAAGTTTATTAGGGATGGTACAGCACACAGCCATGATTTCCAGAACTGACTAAGTAAAAGACCCATTGCTTTGCCTCTGAGGACTCCTTTTGTTTGGCTTGCCTGGATTCTTGTGCAGGATCTGTTCAGTCTATCCATGCTAAGAGCATGTTAGATGTCTGACCACAGTGCCAGAGAAGGTTATGGAGCAGATCATCTTCAGTGACATCATGAGGCACACACGAACCAACCAGGTGATCAGGCCCAGTCAGCATGGGTTTATGAAAGGCAGGTCCTGCTTGATGAAACTAATCTCCTTCAGGAGGTGATCCACATAGTGGATAAAGGAAAGCCCATGAATGTTGTTTACCTGGACGTCAGTAAATCTTTTGACAATGTTTCCAACAGTGTTCTCCTGGAGAAACTGGCTGCTACGACTTGGATGGGCATACACTTCACTGGATAAAAAATTAGCTAGATGTCTAGGCCCAAAGAGTGGTAGTGAATGGAGTTAACTCCAGTTGTTTGCCAGCCAAACATGGTGTTCCCCAGGGCTCAGTACTGGGGGCAGTTCTCTTTAATATCTTTATCAATGATCTGAATGAGAGGGATCAAGAGCACCCTCAGTAGGTTTGCAGATGATATCAAATTAGGTGGTTGTGTTGATCTGCTTGAAGGTAGGGAGGATCTGCAGATGGATCTGGACAGGCTGAACTGATGGACTGAGGCAGACATTCAATATGGCCAAGTGCTGGGTCATGCACTTAGATCAGAATAATCCCATGGTCATGCACTTAGATCAGAATAATCCCATGCAATGCTGCAGGCTTGGGGAGGAGTTGCTGGAAAGCTGCCTGGCAGAAAAGGACTTGGGGGTGTTGTTCAATAGTCAGCTGAACATGAGCCAGCAGTGTGTCCAGGTGGCCAAGAAGGCCAATAGCATCCTGGCTTGTATCAGAAATAGTGTAGCCAACATGACTAGGGAAGTGATTGTTCCCCTGCACTTGTCACTGCCGAGGACACACCTTGAATACTCGGTTCAGTTTTGGGCCCTCACTACCAGGACACTGAGGTGGTGGAGCATATCCAAAGGACAAAGAGGCTGGTGAGCTGTCTAGAGCACAAGTCTTGTGAGGAACAGCTGGGGTTGTTTAGCCTGGAGAAAAGGAGTTTCAAGGGAGACCTTATCACTCCCTACAACTACTTGAAATGAGGCTGTAGTGAGGTGGGGACTGGTCTGTTCTCCCAGATAACAAGAAATAGGGCAAGAGGAAACAGCCTCAAGTTGCTCCATGGCAAGTTTAGATTGGATATTAAGAAAAAATTCTTCACCAAAAGGGTTCTAAAGCCCTGGAACAGGCTGCCCAGGACAGTGGTGGCGTCATCATCCCTGGAGGGGTTTCAAAGCTGTGTAGATGTGGTGCATGTGGACATGGTTTAGTGGTGATCTGGCAGTGCCGGATTAACAGTTGGACTTGATTTTAAAGGTCTCTTCCAAACAGAATGATTCTGTGATTCTATGTTCAGATTATACTTTGATATTTACTGAAAAAAAATGTTAGGATCACATTATTTTTCTCTCAGAATAGAACACAGTTAAAAATTAACCCCTATATTGTTCTTAAGAGGCACCAAATGAGTCAATTCAGGATTCTCTTTTAAAAATAGAACTGATGATGTCATCAGACTATCTAAAGAGCAAGATCCTGTTTAGTTTCAGTTTATAATATCTTATACTTTACATGAACATGAATCTATTATTTTATACAGAGAACTGTCCCTGCTAATTACACATTTGAGGAGAAGCCCAGAG
>JANHGN010019847.1:42786-92512 GCA_024605025.1 Megaceryle maxima | reverse complement strand
CAAGCACAGAGTGGTTTTGGGAACCTGACTGCTCATGTAGATGATACTTGTGGTAGCCACAGAGTGCACAGGTTGTGCAGCATTTCTGATGAAAATTGGCATACTCCAATTTTCTGGGGAACTGGTTCAAGTTCCCTTTGGAATACAGAAACAGGCTGCAGTTCACACAACTGCCTGGCCTTCTGCCTTGGGTGTATAAGCACAACTTCCCTTACAGCTGATTTGCTTAAAGTTTACATTCTCAAGCCATGAATTCTCCATCATTTGGATTGATTTTTCTGTCATTTCCCAGGCCTTATAGTCTTGTAAGCTTTTAAGACTTTTATATCTGTAAAACACTTGATTCAGAAGTATTTTAAACATACATAATTATAGGAAACCCAAGGCAATGGAAAATCAGCTATGCTTTTCTAAAGGTATAATGTATTACATTGTGAGTAATATTTCAAAGACTCTCCATGTGGCAGTGTGAAAAAAATTGATTCATACCCAGAATGAGCATGTCTGATATATTTCACTTGTGTAGTTATCTGTGCAAATCCAGCACAGCAAAACTTTGGCAGCAGTGACTTGTATCTGAAGAATTCAAAGCAGAATTTGTTAAGTGTTTGAACAGTTTTTGCTCAAACCTGTGTCTATTTGAGACTCACTCTCCTGACCCTGATTCACTTTCCCCTCTCCATCTGCCACTGACCACCTGATGTGGTCTCAGCACCAGGTCTCTCTCCCCTAGCGCGATCGATTCCCCAGTTGCAGATGCCAGCGCTGTCTAACGCAGATCCACCATCAATCAGTGTCTGGCATGAAGACCAATAGACTAAGGCACCTTCAGGCTACACAGTGTTTCAGCCAGGATGTGTTTCAGCCAGTGTTTCTTGTTCAGGGGAATATTGTTGGAAAAAGTAATTCCAGGTGGAAAACCACAGCCATCTTTTGTACATGAAGGTACAGGTACCATGACCCAGCCTGACAGAGACCTGCTGCCATCAGATGCCCTGATGCCTGAAGTCTTGCATGCTGAGTACCAGGCAGTTAGGAGGTCTGTAAGAAAGTTTGATGATAGCCATTAGCATACCTACATTACAGAAAACAAGTCTAGAGTGTATATTTCTCATAAGCTTCTATGTTTAGTCCTTGTTTAGGAACATTTAAAAGAATTAATCCAGCAGAAACCCCATGCTTCTCCTAACAGTGTACTTCCACTTTGGAGGAAATTGAAGGAAATGGCCCCCTTTGACCTGAGTGTTCCCTGTGGTACTCCTTTCTGTCCAGAGTTTTCTGTCCTCCCTTAGCCAGTGTCCTCTCCCCATGGTGTCACCATAGAGGCCATGGGCTCAGCTGTGCCCTGTGGTGGGTAAGCTGGAGCTGGCCGGGAATGTCTGTGTCCAGCATGGGGCAGCCCCATCTCCTCTGCACAGAGGCCACCACACATCCCCTCCTGCCAGAGCCTGAGCACCTGCAACCTTGTTATAGCTACATAATGGTAGGGATAGAAAATAGGGATAGCTCCCACTCTGAGACCATTCTTGTACCAGGTAATCTGTAACCATCTGCCCCACTGAAATCCCACGATTCTTTTACTAATGGAAATGCAGCCACTTTCATAAAAGTCTTCTTATACTACTTTTTAATCAGAGTTGATTGTAATTTTCTTTTTTTTCTTTCCTTCATAATTCTCCATGATGGGGGGAGAGAACATCTCATAATTATAGAGAAATGTAGTAATACAAAATAAACTTAACTTGTCTTTTGCTGGTAACTCATCTTTTGAAATACTTAATGTGAGACAGAATATATGTTCATTACATTCACTTTTTTTTTTTTTTTTTTCTCTTTAATGCTGCATCATGACTCTAAGGGGATGAAACTAAATTTCCTCATCAGCAAAGAATTGGTAATGAGATTTTAGAACTCCCTGAATTGTTTATAAATCTTTTCATACTTTAATACTCAAAACCTTCAGAATTACCTGGTCCAAAGGCATATTAAAACCAAAAACAAAAGGAAAACCAACCAAACAAAATTGAGCAAGTGGTTTTCTTCAGTTTCTGATCTTGAAAATTATTTCAGATGCCAAAAATAGTCCCATTACATTATCTGACATTTCAAATACCTGGTTACATCAGAACAAATGCAACACAAGAATGTTTTTCTATTGCATTCTTTTTCTGTGGATATTAACCCTATGGCCAGTCACCTGAAGCTACTAGGTACATGCGAAAGTCTTTGACTGTGAGCCCCAGATAAAATGAGGTTCTTATGAGCAGCCCAAAAGCAATGAACTTGATGACTCCCAGAGCTAACTTCCCTGCCCAAACAGGCAGTAGCCATCTGACTAGCTTTTTCAGCAGCTGGATTTTCTTACTTCTCCAGAATTACATAGCCCCATTGCCAATCTCCTAATATGGCCCTAGCCTAGGAACAATAATGGAGCTGCTCAGCAGCACTAGACTGTTCAAGGGCCAAAGAATCTGACTTGGAGAGAGTGGACATATTTCAGGGCAAGTATTTGCTTTCTTTCCCTTTCTATGGTGTTCCTCTCAAAAATGTTTAATTAGGTAATAAAAATGATTGGAAGCTAAAAGTCAATGTCCTTTCTATTTTAAATTTCTGACCAAAAATTATCATGTTCTGCTGAAAAATATCCATGGAAGTATTTTCACCTTCATATTCACTGAGTATTTTGTTTTTATGAGAGGCAAGCCAACCTACAAGAGAGTGAAATTCTGATTTGCTGCATTTTTTCATTGTGGGCAAGATAATGTTACCCGCCTTAGCTTTTTTTTTTTTTTTTTGCTTTTTCCTGACCTGTGTACTTGTGGCACACGGGTATTGCTTCTTTCACCTTTTCCAAACAATACTTTATGTAACTAAGTACACCGAACAGTGTGATACCAGAAGATGTGGATTTTGCTAGGGAGAAAGTAGTCTTGGTAAATGGACTGGATTGACAGCATCACCAAGGATGGATTAATACTGAGGAGCCAATCACAGTGACATGGAATTTAGGACAACTCTGGAAATAGAAAGAGTGGACATAGCAGCTGTTCATGGGCAATTGGGAAAAGACTTCCTGAAGCTAAATAAGTCAAAAAACATCCCAGCTGGAACTCTAACTTTGCTACTGAGTAAGCTAAATATTACAGCCTTTGCTCAGTTCAATGCAAATTTAATGGAAGCTGTAGGGATCTGGGATCCTTTTGAAATATGTCCAGAATGATGGAGTTAAATAGACAAGTTTTCAAAACACAAGTTTTGAAATGACAATGTACTTTTACACTGTATCTTTTGATGATATTTTAATTACTTTTATTCCATGTATCTGTTTGACTCCAGGATTCATTTTAACAGCTTTTAGTTTTGAAAAAACACCATCTGAATCTGGTCATCCAAGTGAAAGTAAGAACTAGCAATATGTGGGAATCCATTATGAAGTGGATTAAACTTTGTTAACTTTTATTTTCTTACCTTCTGATATTTCTTTTCCTCATTACTACTGCAAGTTATAAGTCAAAACATTAAGCTTAGCACATTTTAGAGTGATCAATGAAATAATGTTTTTCTTCCGCTTTTTTCTAGAACACCTAGATTTGTCACATAGAACATAAGTCTAATAGTGAAGATGTGTAACCTTAACTATAGCCTTCTTGGGGTATGGAGTTTATCTTAGAATCATAGAACCATAGAATTGTTTAGGTTGGAAGAGACCTCATTGAGTCTTATATTAACCCATAAAGTTTATTGATTATAATAATCTTTCAATGATTCAATAATGCTAATGGTTAGCTCTCAAAATTAAAAACTTACAAAATGTTTCAAACAGAAGAAATCTTTTCCATGGTCACTAAACTATCTTCTTTCTTGCTTTTTGCCAGAACAGGGGCAATCCATGTAATCTCTTCAGACTTATCTAGTGATCTGTGAATCTGCCTGATGGTATAATTCTGATTCTTTAATTCCCAGCTTTAAATTTGATTAAAAATAAGCTTAAAGTAGTTTAAATACCTTCTGTTATCTGTTTTCTAGATAATGAATTGTTGTCGTTGGTCCTGTAATCAGTCACTAATGAGAAGAGAGGTGATCTGCACAGAGAAGTACTTTGTTTCACACAAGTGACTCTTGAGTCTAATTGTTTTGGCTGGGCTAGGTGGTTGCTTTCCTAAGACCTGGGATAATAATCTTATTCTTCATTTGGCATTACTGTCCCTTATTGCAGAGGTACTAAAATGTGAACTTAGATCTTTTGGGGATTGTATCTACAAAATATCTAGGGGCAAAGTGAGAAAACACAGGAAAAATGCATTTGTAATAGAATAATCTCAATCTCCTGGACAATATCCAGTGGACAAGTTGCTCTCTGTGTAGCTGTTCTGTGTTTGTTTCCATTTCTGAGTTGCTCAGGGGACAGTGAAGCATTAGAATTGGTGGTAAAAAATACTTCAATTCAGGTGTTCTGTAAAAATGTTTCATTTGGTCATGTAGATCATGCTGTAGCCTATGATTCTTTTCTTCTGTTAAACTGGAAACCAAAATTGTGTAGCGCTATTGCAGCTGTTGAGGCACTAGACCTCATACTCTGGGTATAATATGTGGGCATTCCTCTCTAAAATGCCCACTTCACTTCTTACTACATTTAGAGGGTTTGGGGAATAATTTTGTCATTATCTCTTTTTTTTTTTACCTCTTTCCCATCATTTGCTTTTGCAGTACAGGCCACCCTGAAATACTGTTCCATGTGGGAATTATCTTTGATAAATTTCTGTCTTGTTTACTATAGACAAGAGCAATCGGTCTGAGAGATATGGGGATGCCTTTCTAAGGGAGACCAGAGAGCAATGCAAAATGCATTGAGTAGGTATTCTGTACAAATGCATTTTAAGGCATTGCACGTTGTCCATTTGAATCCTAAGGGGCCAAGGAAATGATACAATCATCATACAAGCTTTTGATAGCTTAGTCAGTGGAAGAAAAATATCTGTAAACATGCTATCAAATTTACAGTTCATTGAAAGTGACAGAGAGATAAAAGAGTGGCTAAAATGATATAATAGAATATGGAACATTGAAAGAATGTATAACATTTAATCTTGTATACACAAATCCATGTAACATTTCTGCATGGTTAATGATCCAGTGTTTAAGCTTGAGTGATAATGCAGCATTGCTAAGCGCATCTATGAATGTAGAAGACAGCATTGTCTAATTAGTTTTGCAGTGGTTTCATTTTTTTAATGTTGATATTGGTGATGAAAATCTTTTTTACCTCTTACTCTTTTTTTTTTTTTAAATGTGCTTTTCATGAAATTACATGCATCTAAATTTTTATTAATGTTACATAAAACATTCTGCTTATTGCTCCTTTTATCTAGTTTCATAAATGTAGTGGGTATTCTTCTTCCCTTATTGCTTTTATCATCCTTCTCTTGGACAAAAAAAAAAAAAAAAATAGAAGCTGAAAGTATTGTGAAATGGACTTGAAAGTTAAAGTCTTTCAAATAACTGGTCCTGTCACTGACAAATCTTTTCCTTACACTCTGATGCATTTCATACTAACTCAGAACAAGTTTCAGAAAATTTACAATAATAAATACCATTCTGCTAAAAGCATACATTATACAGGGAATAATTTAAAACTGTTCATGACATCAATTGTATTTTGTCATGGTGAAATATGAAACACATTAGATTTTTATCAGCACAATGAAGAGATACATTCCAAAATCATAAATGTGGAAATCAAAATGGTTTTCTCTTTGCCTAATGTCTTTAATTGCAGGATACAATAGAACAAGGTTGCTCCTTTATTTAAAATTTCATTTTATCAACTGTCTATAACCTGTCACAGTATGCCCAGTGCATGACGGTTGTACCATTCCATTCAGTTCCACCTCAACAGACTTGTGACAACTTGCCAGCTGATTGTTTTCTTCCTTTTCTTCAGAAATGTTCAGGTTCTGCATACTACACATTTATTAAAATGCTGTCTAAGCTCCATTATGGATGAATATTATCCATTATCCACTAACTATCCATCTATAGGCTCATCATCCATCCATCCATCCATCCATTCTCCATCATATCCATTTGCAATTATTTAGCAGAGTTCATAGAGTAAACAAAACTGTTGAAATGTAACAATTATGATAGTGGGTTTTTGCATGGTCTGGCAGATACATGTTTCTGTCTTGGTTCTGTGCCCATATAGATAAGCTTTACAATGGTTATTTGGAAAAAAATGCCTTTGTCAAAGCTTCATTCCCTGCATAGACTGAAGGCAGTTTTACTATATGAAGGCATTTAACTTAATTCAATAGTGGGCCAAATTATCCAATAGCCATACTGCCCAGAGATGACCTGGAATAAGAAGCAAAAGCAAATGTTTTTCCTCCAGCACATGCTTGCAGATAACAATAAGGGGAAGAATGCATCCACTGTATGAAATGCAAGGTACCAGCGTGCAAATTATAAAAGGGCTGAAGGGTTTCCATTCTATTTTCAAATGGTTTTTAATCAGTTAGGAGTAAAATTCCCATTAAATTTTTAAAGTGAGAGAGCACTCAGGACCTTAATCACATTGGCAATATTTTGGACAAAGTGGCCTGTCTTTGGAGGTTTGGGAGAGATGTCCCATGACTGCTGTGTGCAGCCATGCCCGCCTCATGCCTTCAGAGCTCTCACACACTGCCTGGTGGCACTACAGCATCCTCATTTTATCTTGTTCTGCTTTGGTGAGCAGGAGCCTGTTAAGACTATAAAACAAGCAAAAGCTTTACTGTGTTAAATATCCTTCCTATCACAGAAATGCCTTGAATCTATTTAATTTACTGGTGTGGCTATTTCAATGTAGCCTTAGAAAATAGCACATTAAAGAGTGTTTTTCATGGTAATATATATTCAGATATGTTAGAACAGACAAAAAAGAAGGGATAGGGGTGTTAAAATAGAAAAGGTACAGACATGTTTCAATAAGGAAGCACACATCAAAAAAAACTATGCTTGTTTTACCCTTCCTGAAAAGGCTCTCTGTATTTAATAATGTTAATGAACATTTAGTTAGGAGCAATATCATATGTCCAAAGTGCTCCCCATAACCAAGATGCTAAGTAGATAGTTGTTGTGGTATATCCATTTATCAGTTTTAGCCATGGGGTTCTCCATGGCTCCATCACTTTCAGCACCGGGTATCATCAGGATTTCCAATGAGACACAACAACACAGTATATAAAGGAACACAAAAAACCCAAATCAAACAAACAAACAAATGAAAAGAAAAGAAAAAAAACAAAACCCTAAAAAACATAGAGCAAGCATTAAATATTTGCCTCCTATGGAAAAAATGGTCAGTCCCCTTGCAGAGCATATGATAGGATTAGATAAAGGAGGTAATTCATTTGCTATATAGCTACAAATGAATAAACAAGATAGCAATACAAGCTTCTCATCTGTGATCTTTGTTATAAGATACAAATATCAGACATATAAGAGAGTTTAAAGGATAACTGAACAAAACTTCGGAAGCTGGTGTTACTCTTTGAACACAGTGGTATATCCTAGCATGATAAGGAAAGTGAAATGTAAACTAATGCCAACAGAGAAAAGTGCAATCAGCTTATCTGGAACACAGATAATATATTATACAAGATGAGAGCTTTGGCAAGTATACGCCTCTGATCTCTCTCAGACACAAAGTTGTCTGCATTCCACTTGTAAAACTGTAAAAAGAGGAAAAAAAACACATTTCCATTTATATGAATAGAAATAGCAATTAATTTCAAGGCCTTAATTACCTTTTTGAGTGAGAAGGAGCAGGTCCAACTAGTTTGTAAAGAATGTAATTATTATAGTCTTATCCTAGTAAACAAATTTGGCAAATCAGCCAATTCTGTGCAATCCAGATTGAAATTTCAATAGAAAAGAATGTTGTGTTTTCCCTGGGCATCTGGGTAAAGAATCAAGTTCAGTAGTGCTTTTGTTAGCAGAAATATGAAATATTTTGTTTAAGCAGTGGACTTCAGGAAGGTCTTTGACACTGTCTCCCATAAGATCCTCATAGACAAGATCTTGATGTATGGGTTGGATGAGCAGTGAGGTGGATTAAAAACTAGCAGAGTGGCTAGGCCTGGAAGATAGTAATCATCATCACAGTCTAGTTGGAGGCCAGTAACTAGTGGTGTACCCAGGGGTCAATACTGGGTCCAGTCCTCTTTAACATCTTCATTCAGAATGTACCTTTGGCAAGTTTGCTGATGACACAAAACCGGGAGGAGTGTCTAATATGCCAGAGGATAGTGCTGCCATCCAGAGGGATGGCAGAAGGACCCTGGGAGGCTGTAGAACCCTATGAAGTTCAGCAAAGGGAAATGCCAAGTCCTGCATCTGGAAAGGAATAACCCCATGCACCAATATAGGCTGGGGGCTACCCAGCTAGAAAACAGCTTTCCAGAAAAGGCACTGAGGGGTCTGATGGACACCAAGTTGAATGTGATGCTGGACTACATTAGACAAAGTATTGCCAGCAGGTCAAAGGATGTGACCTATTCCCTCTCTTCAGCATTCCTGAAGTGCTGTATCCAGTTCTGGGCTCGCCAGTGCAAGAGAGACATGGACATGTTGGAGAGAGTCCAATGAAAGGTAGCTAAGATGTTTTAGGCACTGGAACATCTCTCCTGCTAGAAAAGACTGATAGAGCTGTGGCTGTTCATGCTGGAGCAGAGGAGGCTCAGGGGGATCTTATTAATGTATATGAATACCTGAAGGGAGTGTGTAAAGGCAACAGAGCAAAGCTTTTTTCAGTGGTGCCCAGTGACAGGACGAGGCAGTGGGCACAAACCAAAACAGGAGGTTGCCTCTGAGTGCCAGGATACACTTTTTCACTGTGAGAGTGACTGAGCACTGGCACAGGTTATCCAGAAATGTTGTGGAGTCTCCATCCTTTGAGATATTCAAAAGTCTGTGCAGCCAGCTGTAGGTGGCCCTGATTGAGCAGGGGGAGGTTGGATGAGATGACTTCCAGAGGTCCCTTCTAGCATCAGCCATTCTGTGATACTGATTTATGGTTAGGAAAGTTGCAGTGATAAATCAATCCTCTTTTTTCACCCCTCTTACAACACTGAAAAGGTAGACATTCTGATTGATTTCAGATCCATGAGAGCATTCCTCATTGATTTTTTTTTTTTTTTTTTTTTTGGTGAATGTAATTAGTGGCCCAATTCTTTACTTAACTTTTGAAATTTTAAAAATAGTATATTTCAAAGGTTGATTAATAAATCTTTTTAAAGGTTTAGTAAAAAATTTAATACATGTTTTAATAAACTATTACTCAAATATTCATTTTATAAAGAGTTCTAGCTAATCATACATTAATAATAATAATATATTGTTCCAATCTGCAACACGTCCTACTCATGTCTGTAACATTCTTGTTACATGTGTAAGTGATCTCTTTGTGCTTTATAAAGAATTCTAAAATGTGAGCATTAAGTATTTTCAAATTTTGTGTCTTGGGTCCAGAATTCTGTCTTCATCTGCCATACTTAAGGAGAGAGATTTGGTATTGACAAAGCAATATCTCGATATATAGTACCTCAAAGCTGGTCAAGTCTAGGCCACACAAGTAAGAATTTAGTACTGTTAATGCTCAGAAATGCCCAAACTGCTGCACCAGTTACTGGCAAACACAAAAGAGCAATCTTGTAGGGGAGCCTATTGAGTAGGAGAGTATAAAATGAAGAAAATGTGAATTTGATACTTTCATCTTGGCAACATGTTCCAGAACAACAGATTCTCTGAGACATTTCTGTGGTGGCCATTAAATAAAGTCTATAGTGAACAACAGTATTCAAGAATAAACTTTTTTTTTTAAAATATGCTTTAAGAAAGTTGACTCTTTCAGATGAGGGTTGATTATTTAGTAGTGTTATATTTTTTCATACATTATCACATTTTATTTGCTATTAATTTTTAACAATAGCCAAATGATAGCTTGGGGGGACCTTTTTCTTTTTTTTTATGGCTGGTGAAAAAATGTTGACATCACTACCTATATTAATAAAAATCTGTATTAACATTTTCACTGATTACATTCCACCAGAATTACACCCATACTTGACAGGAAAACAGGCACAATTCAAGATAAAATCCAGTCCTGAAATGGAGGTGGAAAGGGCAAGGAGGGAGAGAGAAAGAAGGTCAGTATAGTGGCTACAGTGGTTATTTGCCTACCGCATTATAATTTTTTTCTAGAAGTCCTATTCAAATATAATTTGCAAATTCTCAAGCTGACTTCTGTGATATTTCAGACAGCACATACTGAGCACAAGAGTGTAACTGGTCAGGAAAGGATGAGGGGTATAAGTGCTGCTCTGTCTGTTTTAGGAAGACTTTAGCCTGGGGTTTGTGCAGAATGAATGCCTTAAGATGCTGTTGAATCTTGTGTGGCACTGGATGCCAGAAACTCCAGCTGACTTGGGCAGATGAAGACACCAAGAGCACTTAATACCTCATAGGCTTATTATGCCTTTCTCACAGAATTTTTACCAGAGAAAAGAGGTCTCAGTCCATTATTTTTATTTTCATGAAACTGTAAGGTAAATACAGTTCTTGTGTGATGGATAGTACTGAAAAGTGAAGTCTTCTATTTACCTGCAGAATGGTACAACATATCAACACTTCTGTCCAAAACTATAAATGTGCCAACATGGCAACACAGAGGAATTACTGTAGACAAGAGAAAGATGAATCTCTATGCTTTGCTGAAACTGCCCAGAGTAATTGAACTGCTTATACACACTTTGAGACCACATCTTACATATTGCAGAGGAAATGGCTTCTTCAGGAAGGGTATGTTTAAATGATGTTAGTAGTAGGACATTACTTCTTGTGCATGGGACTGTTACCAAGCCTGCAATATTACAGTGTAATAATAAGTATGTGAGCTAGGACAAAGAAAAGAGAGAGGAATTTTTTTTTTTCTTTCCCCCCAGGATAATGACACCAAAAAACATTGCAGTGGTTTAGATGAGGTGGAGCTAATTGTTATATTCCTACCTGTTTCAATGAATTATGGTTAAACAAGTTCCTATGCATTACTGATTCTCAGCAGTGCTATCAAACAAAGCAAAATGAAACCAGGAGAATATTTGGGGCACCTCTTTATTTACAAGAAACGTTCACAAATGAGACCTGTTTCTATGATCCTAGTTCAAGTAAGTAGTAGACAGAAGTGTTCTTTTTTATAAACTTCAAGTCTACCTTCTCCATTAATTCTGATGTTACAAGAAGCTTTATCTCTTCTTCTTCCCATAAGCCATTCCTAGTGGCTCTAGTGGCTAGTGAGCCTTACTGCTCACTTCTACCTCTCTTACATTCTTGACATCCTGCTTTGAAGGTACTGATTGCATAGATGTTTTCTTGCAAATACATGCAAGTTAAAAGATATTGTTCAGTTTACTGTTCAGCACTGCAAATGGTTAGACTAAACTGAAAGGATGAGGAATTTTAGCCCTAGACAGAGAATGAAACAAGAAGGCTGGAAAGACCACGAATAACAACAGTCTTTTAAATTGGGATTATTCCTAGGAGATGACATATCTGTACCCTTGCACATTCACAGTGTCACAAATAACCTGCTGACCCTGCAGTTTAGCAGGTGTAACTTAGCAGCATAAAATCATTTGGGTTGGAAGTCACCTTTAAAGTTCATCTAGTCCAACCCCTCTGACATGGGCAGGGACATCTTCCACTAGATCAGGTTGCTCAAAGCCCCATCCAGCCTGGCCTTGAACACTTCAGGGATGGGGTGTTCACAGCTTCTCTGGTAAACCTGTTGCACACCTTCATCTTAAAGAGTTTCTTCCAAATATTTGAAACTTCTGATGAAGCTCCACAGTCTGGTCTGCTACCTTGATTTGCCTGCATTGTTTACATGCCTCAGCAGCTGTATAGAAGGGGATGTCTCAGAGTCCTACAGGCAGGGTCCAGAAAGCACAACTCCCACCTTCCCCCACAACCCCATTGAGCTGGGTCAGGGCTGCAGATGGAAGCCAGGATGCCCCTGCTCCCTTGGAGCCTTTGACTTTATTGGGATGAATTCTGTCTCTTATGAATGAAACAATTTGTGTCATTTGCAATACAGATCAGCTGGCATTCTGACTTGTGGCCAGCACTCTTGAGTGACATGAAAATGCAGTTACTTAGAATGATGCCCAGGTGGGCAGATATTATAGAAAGGTCTGTGAGTCCCCGCAGATAATTTGCTGGCTGGCTCATTGCTGAATCGTTGTCAAATCCAAATTCTGCATCACTACTTCTGAAATATGATGGCACAGTAATGAATTCTAATATTAACAGAGGAGCAAACTGACAGGGGTAGCTTTATGTGCTGATTTTTCTGAATGCTGTGCATTCTGCAGCAGGCCCATTGAATATACTTTATGCTAAAAATTGGTAATGCTAATTTTATTTAAATATTACATATTATCAGTGTCATTTTAGGGAATGGGCATATATTCTTCATATTTATAAGAGTTACTTAACCATGGCAAAATAAATATTGGCAGTCTTGTGGAAATAGTACCAAAGTACTAGAGCAGTAACAAACTGTGTGTCAAAAATGTTTTACAAAAATAGTCATAGGTGAATTACAAATTTTGAGGATGATTTTTGATATTTTATCAAGGCAGTGTGGAATATCATATTACAATGATCAAAACATTTACACCTTTTCTGTGCTGTAGCTCAAGCACAAAAATATCTGTTGCTATCTGTAAAGGAAGAAAGCATATTTGAAAAATAGATCTATAAAGATGGCAAAGGAAAACAGCTTTTACAGTTTTGCAGTTTGTAAAAGACTCATTTTGAGTTGATGAGGATTCTTGAAAGAACACTTCTTTTGAATACTCAATGTGAATAAATCTGTAAGATGCTAAACAGATGCATTATTCTTCAGTGTTAAAACAAGGCTGATGCAATACACTATCTGCCAGATATTGAAATATTTTTAATTATTATTTAGAATAATAACATGCTTTAGTGCTTTCTGTATTCAGAAGACTTTGTATTCAAAATGTTCTTAAAATTTTAATAGCAGTGAGCACACCTGTATGAGCTGCATCTGGGTAGAGGAACTCATCCACTTAGTGACAGAGCTCTGGGAGAAGGCGAGCAGATTGCAGAGTATCAGGGAATGTAAGAGAGAGATAGGCTACTGGAATCACACCCTACCTTCCCTGGCACAGGCCCACACATGGGCAGACAGGACACATGGTATGGTGGATTCCCCATCCTCTCTCTGTCTAACTGAAAACTATGAATTAAGGGATAGGGAGCAACAGTGACAAGTTCCTGCCTGGCACAGTAGGTGCATCTCCTCTGTGGATACCCAGTCTTCCCAGGTCCCCTTGCATAACAGGCATGGAGCTCTGAAAGTAGAACCAAACAATAATAGGATCTAGCATGGAGGTGTCTCTGAGGTTAAGATGGCCTATACCCTGCATCAAAGCTGCTTCCATAAAGTGAAAAAGATGGATCATTTTCATAGGAGACTCTCTCCTGAAGGAAACAGAAGGTCCAACATACAGACCAGACCCACTTCTTAGAGAAGTCTGCTGCTTCCCTGGAACACAGGTTAAAGATGTGAAGAGAAAGCTTCCTACCCTGGTATGGCCCTCAGATTATTATTCATTATTGATTTTTCAGGTAGGCAGGGATGAAGTTGCAACAAGAAGTCCAGGGGCAATCAAGAGACACTTCAGGGCCTTGGGACAATGGGTTAAGGGATCAGAAGTACACTCAATGTTCTACTTTATCCTTCTAGTTGCAGGGAGTGATGAAGGAAAAATGGGAAGAGACAGTAGATCAATACCTGGTGTTGCCAGCAGTGCTTCAGGTTTTTTGATCATGGGTTGGTTTACATGACACAAAGCCTGCTGGCAACAGACAATGTACACCTGTTGCAAAGAGGGAAAATTATTTTTTCACAGGAGTTGGCAGGGCTCATTGAAAGAGCTTTAAGTAGATTTGAAGGGGGAAGGGCATAAAACAAGGCTTTCTAGTGATAAGCCTGGGGGTGGCATGCCAGTGTTTGAGGGATGGTGTGTGAGGTCCTTCCATCTATCATCTCAGTGAAGTTAGGGGATGAAGATCCATGTGGCAGCAAGAACACAAGGTTTATTGATGTGTTAGAAACCACAGAGGCACCTGAGAAAAGTCACATAGGAATTAAGGCTTCTCCCCAAAACAAAGTGGCCCAACTGAAGTGCATCTGCTCCAATGCACACAGCATGGGCAACAAACATGAGGACCCTAAATCCACTGTGCAGCGGGAAAACTATGACTTAGCTGCAGTCACAGAAATATGGATATCTCACACAGCTGGAGTGTTGCAACAGATGGCTATAAACTCTTCAGAAAAGATAGACAAGGAAGGAGAGGCAGTGGGGCACCCCTGTATGTTAGGGGGTGTTTTGACTGTCTAGAGCTTAATGGTGGTGATGATAGGGTCAAGTATTTATGGGTAAGAATCAGGGAGCAGGCCAACAAGTGGGAGTCTGTTACAGACCACCCAACCAGCAGGAAGAGACAGACAAAATACTCTATAAGCAACTGGGAGAAGTCTCACTATCACTAGCCCTTGTTGTTGTTACTGGCTGTCTGCTGGGAATACAGTACATCAGAGCGGAAATAGTCCAGAAGGTTCCTGGAGTGTGTGGCTGGTGTGTGGCTCTCACAGCTGGTGAGAGAGACAACTAAGGAAGTCTCCTGTTGTTTGTGAACAGAGAAGGACCTGTGGGTGATGTGATGGCTGGAGACTGTCTTGGGCATAGCGATCATGAAATGATAAAGTTTTCAATTCATGGAGAAGAAGAGGGGTTAGCAGAACTGCTACCTTGGACTTCCAGAGGACAAACTTTGGCCTGTTTAGGGGCCTGATTAACAAAGACACTTGGGAGGCAGTCCTGAAGGGCAAAGGAGTCCATGAAGACTAGAGATTCTTAAGGCACAGGAGCAGGCCATCCTAATGTGCCAAAGAAGAAGCCAGCAGGGAATAAGACTGACCTGGCCGAACAGAGACCTTTGTCTGGAACTCAGGACGAAAAGGAAAGTCTATGGAAGAAGGGTAGGCAACTCAGGAAGACTACAAAGATTTTGTGAGGCTATGCAGGAAGAAAATTGGAAGGGCCAACTAGAACTTAATCTGTCTACTGACATAAAAGACAATTAAAAAATACATTAGCAACAAAAGGAGGGCTAAGGTGAATCTCCACCCTTCCTTGTGGGGGAGGAACATAGTGATATCCAGAAGACAGGGAGCAGAGCGAAGCCCCCATAATCCAAGGGGAAATAGCAACCTACTGCACCACTTGGACACAGACACATCTATGGGGTCAGATGGGATCCACCCAAGGGTACTGAAGGAGCTGACAGAAGTGCTCACCAAGCCAATTTCAATCATTTATCAGCAGTAATGGCTAACCAGAGAGGTCCCAGTTGACTGGACATCAGCAGATGAGACACCCATCTTCAGGAAGGGCTGGAAGGTGTATCCAGGGAACTACAGATCTGTCAGACTGACTTTGGTGCCAGCAGTGGTTATGGAACAGATCGCCTTGAGTGCCACCATACAGCACGTACAGCACAACCAGGTGATTAGGCCCAGTCAGCATTGGTTTATGAAAGGCAAGTCCTGCTTTACTAAACTAACCCGATCTCCTTTTGTGACAAGGTCACCTGCTTAGTGGATGAGGGAAAGGCTGTGGATGTTACCTACCTAGACCATAGTAAAGCCTTTGACACCCATTTCCCACAGCAGTCTCCAGGATAAACTGGCTGCTCATGGCTTGGATGGGTGTACTCTTTGATGGGTAAAAAACTGTCTGGATGGCTGAGACAAAAAAGTAGTGGTGAATTAAGTTAAATCCAGTTGGTGGATGGTCACAAGTGGTGTTCCCCAGGTCTCAGTATTTGGGCTTGTTCTCTTTAACATCTTTATCAATGATCTGGATGAGGGGATTGAGGGCACCCTCAGTAAGTTTGCAGATGACACCAAGTTGGGTGGGAGTGTTACTTGCTTGAAGGTAGGAAGGCTCTACAGAGGTGCCTGGACAGGATGGACTGATGGGCTGAGGCCAGTGGTATGAGGTTCAAAAAGGCCAAGTGCACTTGGGTCACAACAACCCCCTGACATGCTGCAGGCTTGGAGAAGAGTGGCTGGAAGGCTGCTTGGTAGAAGAGGACCTGGAGGAGGGGTTTAGTCAATAGCCAACTGAATACAAGCCAGCAGTATGCCCAGGTGGCCAAAAAGGCCAATGGAATCCTGGATTGTATCAGAAATAGCAGGGCCAACAGGACTAAGGAAGAGATCATCCCCCTGTATACAGCACTGGTGAGGCTCCATCTCGAATACTTCATACAAGAAGGACATTGAGGTCCTTCATTGTCTAAAGAGCAATGAAGCTGGTGAAGGGTCTAGGGCACAATTCTTATGAGTGGCTGAGGGAACTGGGGTTGTTTAGACTGGAGAAAGGGAGGCTAAGGAGACACCTTATCACTCTCTACAACTACCTGAAAGGAGGGGTTGGTCTGTTCTCCTAGGTAACATGACAGGACAAGATGAAATGGCTTCAAGTTGTGCCAGGGGAGGTTTTATTGGGCATCATGAAAATATTCTTCACTAAGAGGGTTGTAAAACACTGGAACAGGCTGCCCAAGGAAGCGGTTGAGTCACCATCCCTGGATGTATTTAAAAGCCATATAGATTTGATGCTTAGTGACATAGTTTAGTGCTGGACTTGGCAGTGCTAGGTTAACAGTTGGACTCAATGATCTTAAAGGTTTTTTCCAACCTAAATTATTCTATAATTCTATGATTCTATAATTTTAACACATCTTCTGTAAGACTTTCAGTGCTTTACCCAGTAGGTCACTATTGTGATTGGCAAGACTGAGAACAAAAATCTGCATCCATCTTTGTTGTCTCTTTGTCCTTCCCTGAACTGCTACTTTTCTGTTTATTTCCATGTTGCACATTGTTAAACTGTTAAGTCATGACATTTTTTAATGCATATATAGTTTTAGTTTTAATTTAAGCAATGGTTAATTTAAGAATTCTTCAGTAATTTAACTTCAAGCAAGTGCTGGCAATCTGTAGATACAACATTTAACTGTAGCCATGAAAACCTGACTGACCTAGCGTCAAGCCACATGGTTGCTTTCAGAAGGTTATGATTTTTCTCTCTTTTCCTTTTGTAACCAAAGTCCTGGTTCATCGTCGTGACTGAGGTGCTGATAATTTCAGGAACCTTTTGTAAAACAAAGAGATTAACAGGGATGGTTATCCTGAAAATAACACTTGAAGTGCTGACTATGGACATAATAACAAGATAAAGTCATTACCAAAAGTCTGAACAGAAATGGAGCTTACAAAACTATTTTTGAATGATAAAGAGAGGAGGCAGGTTGGGTTTTACTAGTGATCCAGTCAGTACTTCAGCAGTATGCTGAAGTCTATTTTGACTTCCTCTCTTGGTTAATTTGCTCACTAAGAAGGTAGCTAAAGGCTTAGAGTACATTAAGAATAAGAAGGTTTTAAGTTTGAGGTTTTTCTGATGTTAACTCAGCCATCAACTGGCTGGAAATAAGTGCATTGAAACAGTAAGCCATTGGACTCTCTCATGTGCCAAAAAAAACCCCCAATACATTTTAAACTGTGCTTTCAATGAACATGTTCCTTTTCTGTGCTTTTTAATTATTTCTGTTAGATGCTTATGACCTTCTGAAAAAGGATTGCTTTATAATATTCTCTGTATGGCTATATCATTTGTGTATATATCCCTGGATAGCCACTGGCTCAGTGAAGATTTTTTGTTTTCCCTATTTCTACCAATAGTTGTATTTATTTCTTGCAGAGGATGTAAATCAATTTATATGCATCTAGAACTGTTAGCACAGTATATAACAAAAATTAAGTTGTCATTTATTATTTCACATTTGTTGTGATTACTTGCTGCAGGAGTTGAACTGATTTGTAATCCGTTGTCATAAGTTCTAGGCCAGGGACAAGCACCTTGAGCAAACTTAGGTAAGGTGCAACACTTCAAGAAGTTACTGACTGTAATGATGCCAGGTAACCACTATACAGTCATGCTTCTCTTCCTTTGTAATTCTGACAGCAAGCAAAGATCATGCACCTGAGAATTTTACCTTCTCTTACCTGCTCTATATAGTTAAAGATGTATCTACTTTTCCTGGTGGATATAGACTTTTAGGACCAGTTGTATACCAGCCTGGAGCAAAGATGTTGACTGTGCTCTGATGTAAACTGCTGGGGAGAAGGTCTGCAGAGAAAAGAAGAAGCAGGTATCTAAGCACAGGGGTCTTGGTACATTCAGTCTTTCCTTGTAGATGTCTTTGAGAATCAAGCAGGTACAATCCGTAAAAAAAAAACAAGCAAAGGCCAGTGCTATCATACAGATGTTTTATCTTGAACAATATTAGGACTAGAGCCAAAGTTTGAAGTATTTGTGGACTTTAGCTGAATTCATATTCCTTGCATTTTTCAAGAGATTTTCTTAATTCTTCTCCCTCTCTGCCTCTGATGAAATGCTTCAAAAAAGGCAAAATGCAGTCCTGGACTTGTATAAGCCATTGAGAAGTGCTTTTTGTTTAAACACTCAGTCAAGGTTTGAGCACTATTTTTTGCAAGCAGTTAGGTCAATTAATACCTTACCTAATTTTAGTCATTTTCTTGAGTTGCTTACAGTGGAGTGTAGTCACCTTAAATTTCTTCTATGGTCTGTGGAGACAAACAGGCATGAATAGCTGCTACAGAAAAATATGCGTAATTAGATAAAACATGGAAATCTAATGGGTATAGAAACGGCCCAGAAATTTCCCTCTGAATTCAGGCAGGAAAGTTAAACACATAGAGTTAGTCAAGGGGAATCTAGACTTTCCTGCTCAGCCTGCCCTTGATCCCTACATTCTTAAACTTTCCAGCCTGCTCCTTCAGATTAGTGTCTGTATGTTGATTCACGTTTATACAGAGTCCAGCTGGCTTTGTACAGGGCCCTGTACAGAGCTGATTACAGAGCCAGAACATAGTTATATAGATATATAGACACATATCTTCTTTTGCACAGCAGAATTCATGCAAGTAGCTACTTATATAAATGGTGTAAATATGGATCAAGTTCTATGCTAGAAGGTGCTTCCAGTGTTTTTCCAGCCAATTTGTCCTTCCTGTCTCTGCTATTTTAAGATCTTGCTGTAAAGGAGCACTTGATTTCTCTTATCTCTTCTATACAGGCTATAATTAGGATTAGCAGAAGTGTTTTACTTAATGTTGCAGTACTTCTTGTGTACAGCACTCATATCTTAAGTATAATTAACACTGTATAGCTCCCATTAGTGTTTTTAAGCACTTAAAATGTACCATAATGGCCAAAGCTAAAGTTGTCATTAAAGGGCCATTGCTATTTATTATGCTCATAAAGTAGACACTTTGCTACAGAAATATATATTGTTGCCTTCCATTTAGAAAGCAGTAACAGACAGCAGCATTAGTGATGGCACCTTTGGGATTAAAGGACTGCTTTAAATTGATGCCATTCTTATTCCATACAGGAGTCAATAGGGAAATCTAAAAGCAGGTGACAAATCATTGCATTGCACAGCATAACTCTGATTAGCTGAGTTATTCTGGGGGGGCAGGTTTGCTGGTTTTTATGAACATTCCTTTCCGTAAATGCTTGACGGGTTTTTTTGCAGTCTGTATTTTCCTCATAATTGCATCTATATTTCATAGTTCAGTTTTGTTACATTTCATCTTACACGCTATATAGTTTTAAGCAATTACAAAAAGGAAAATGTTTTATAACCTCTTCATTATATTTTGGGAAAGGGGCCAGGTACATTATTAACATGAGGATCTTGCAAAATTTTTTCACTAGCACTCTTGATCAGATGTACACAGCTGTGAGCAGGTTAGGTTTCCTGTTGCCACTAATTCATTTCGTTCATTTGGTGATTGAATTACACAGTTTTTATAAGTCGTATTTTCTCATATACAATAATAAGATGCTCCCCTACTTTTATAGCTCCTTCTCTCTGAAGAAGTTAATCTTCTTTGACAACACTGCTCTGAGGATACATTTTAGTCACAGTCCAACTGTTGGAACAAAACATGAACCGTTTATAGCAGTAAACAATTATCACTAAAATGAGATAACAATTTAATGGTCTTGCATGATTAATGTCCTACATAAATTCTTTATGACATAGAATTGAAAGATGATGTTATGAATGTATAATAGAAAGTCAACAGAATGTGTCACCTTTCAGTTAGTTTCTAAGGAAACAGGCCATGCAATCAGTGTTTTCATAATAATCAGAGGTTCATAGCAAAACCATCGTATATTGTCCTTACTAAATTAAATTTACAAAGGTACAGTTGTTGACTTTTTTGGCCTTAGTGCCAATTATGCACACAATAGGTTAATTCAGTTAATGGCATCCCTAGAGTCTTCTTCATGTTTGTGATCCAGGGCCAACATTTTCAAATGTTGGTACTGATACTTAATTTAAATTGCCATCTATTTCTAGGCATATAAATAAGTGATCTGTTCTCCATAAATGGTTATTATTCACACTTAATTCTGGCTTTACCCTCTGGCTTCAAGGTGATTAAATATTTTTTTAGTTTCTTTGAAAATCATGGCAACAAACTTTAGATATATAAATATGGTTTTGATGCAAAAGTTTTTCAAAGTGGGAAGCCTAATATAATACCCCAATAAGTTATATTCATGTAACTTGTAGAATGTCTAGTGTGGAGGAAAAAAAATTATTAAAATCAGTAAAAGCTGTGAGGCATCTAGCATGTTTTAAGACCAAAAATTTTTTTTTTTTTTTTTTAAATGCATTTCTGGGATTAAGTTTTAACTTATATTAAACCAAAATAAAGTCAGATATCATCAGTATCCAAAATCATTGACTTTGCTTCATAAGTTTTAGTCTTTCTTCTTCCTTCTCTACCAATATTTGTATACACACATATATAAAATGTACTGTCACTGTAGTAACAAAAACACATAAAAAGAAAGTGTTTGTGTGACCATCTTCCATCTGTTGTCTGCTGAGGCAATTGAGAGCCCTCTGATGACTTTACTGGAGGTTTCCCCTCTGTCATGCATGGAAGGAGCAAGGACAGTTTGTCTTCAATTTCACTGAAAATTCCTGCTTGGTCCAAGGGATGGTCAGAGTTGGAAAAATCATGTGCTTGTCCTTCTGTCATGCTGCCATTGGAAAGAGGGAGGGAAATTAATTTTTTTCTCTCCTGATTTTTTTAACCATGGTACCCACTAAAGATGAAAATTCCCTTTAACTATTTTGTATGTATTTATCTATAAAACATATTCCCCCACTCTTGTCTCTACTGTTTCCTCAGATGTGTTGTGTCTTGAGATAGCCTAAAGATTGGTTTAATTTACTTGTGGATGATTTTCTTAGTTAGGTCCTTGGGTGAAAGGACAAAAAAAGGCAAAGCCAAAGCGTTACCCTATGACAGATACTCCCAGTATCTGAAATGGACATTTAGGGCCATGGCCAGAAGGCAAGTGTGGAGTTGGTACTCTGAACTTAAGGAAGATGAAAACCACAGCATAATATTAATGAGATAATGGTATAATCATATGAAGAGGATAGGTAATAAACGCATACAGAGAAATAGTATTACAGAGTAATAACCACATACAGAGAAAAAAAAAAAAATGTTTCCAGACCTTGAGTCTGTCTTCTAAAATATATTTTGTAATTTTCAACTGGAGTTAGTCCAGCAGGGTATGTTCCCAGAGCTAATGTGTTTTGATAAACAGATCAAGGGTCATTTTCCTTTGGCATTTACAGAGTTCAGCTCCGAAATTAAGTAAACAAATCACTATGATGGTTTTGATACTTTAATGCTTTTACAGTCTTAAAGAGATCTGTAATTAATACATTACAAATGTTCATGTATCCACAGTACTAGTGTAGGTAATAATTTATTTTTGGTGGTTCTGTTTGTCTATTTGATAGCGATTTCTCAAGTTGAAGTTCTCAACCAGTAAACAAGAAGTCCAATAGATCATTTATAATCAGAGCCTGTCCTTTCTCAAAGAAGAGGAGAAATAGGAATACCTGTTACTGTATCTACAGTTCATCACTAGGAAATACAACTCATCAATAAACTTTGTTCTATAATCCCAGTAGAAACTGAGACTGTAGAAAAAGGTCAGTAGCACATATATCTGGCAGGATGCAGATATATATCTGTGAAGAAGCAAAAGTGAGAGATAATACTTTACAGTTTTATTTATTATGTCTTTAGTAAAACTAATCAGAACTTGTGTTTTTCTGCTGTGATTATGTGGTTTCCTTTTTAAGTTAATGCTTTCTATGGAAAAATGTCAATTTTGAAGTGACTGTTTTATTTTCTTCTGTGTGAACTGAAGTTAAAAAGTTCTGTCTCAGTTGATTTCACTTGCAATTTCTACTTGCTGGAGCTGCCAGAGTGTCTCTAGTGAACTGCAACTTAGGAGCCTCATGTTCATATGATTCTGCATAAGGTTGCTGGCTATGCTACATCTGTCCTGTGGCTGAAGGAAATTAATTTGTCGTAAGATGATACAGGATAGATGTCATTTGATCAAAGAGCCTAGCATATGAAGAAACATATGAGCACCAAACTCTCAACGTTCAGTCAGTGGTACTAAACTGAATCAAAGCAAAGCATTTTGACATACAAGATTCATGAACTTTAAATTTTTTAAAAAGACTATCTATTAGGAATTTTTTGTCCCAAACTGGGAATGCAAGAAAGAAATTCCTAACCTTGGCCATTTGTCCTTTAAGAGAAATCCAGTACAGTCCAGTTATCTCTCAGATAGAAGATGAAAGTGAGGGTACATGACATAGAGTTTGGTTAGCAATATTTTTATTTTAGTTACTTTTGACAAATAGGAAGGCAAAAGCTCATTATTGCATAAAAAGTTCACACAATGTTGTAGTAAGGATTTGTGCAAGCAAACTACGCATTTCGAGTTTTTTTGATATTTGTTACGAGTCATGTAGATATATATAACGTGTCAAAATTACTTAATCCAACTCAATCCATTTAGTTTGGGAGAGCATATTGGGCTCCACCTGATCTGAATAAGGTTAAGATACTAGAAGCTGCTCGTGTCTATTGATTACTTTGTACTTTTTAAAAAATGTGTTCACATTTCTTATCAGTTAATTAGCAGTCAAGTAGTTTACTGCATTAAAGGACTTCATATACAAGGTGTTCCCTCATTCAGTCTCCTTCTCCTTACATCTCCATTGCAGATGTGGAGTAGTAAGGGACCTACCTGAACAGTACTCAGCCCTGTCAGCAAAGGAGTAAGCAGTGAGTTGCCTGGCGTAGCTGCAGTATGAGTACTTTCTTTCTCGGGGAACTGGCAATTGCTAGAAGCTTTTGTAGTTTCTAGATGTTGTTTCAAGCCCTTATAGAACTAATTTTTGCCCATCTCATCATATGCTGGTAGAAAACCTACTTAATGCAAACAATTCTGTTTTCAATCAGTGACAGATTATCACAGTGTTAATGACCTCTCTGATAAAAACGATAATGCCACTCCACACCCCCTGTTCCTGCCAGATGACTTCCACAGGGCTACATTCCTGGGCTTCCTAGAGATCCCTCTGTCATACCTGAAGCTGGGTGACAGGGAAAATCAGAGGCTGACTGTCAGGGGTGGACCAATTTCCTTCTTCCCTTAAGGAGCTTTTTTTCACTAGAGGAGCATCTTTGAATTTAAAATGTGAGGATGTTAAATGTTAGGATTTTTTTTTCCCCAAGCTTTGATTTCTTTTTCCCATAAACATGTTTTGCAGGTAGTTCCAGATAATATCCTTTTAATCAGTACTTTCTCTGCTGCTTAGCAGTTTTGGCAACCCTTTTCTGGCAAAGTGTGTCAAGTTTTTTGCAGTCAAACAGCCAGTGGTGAAATATTCCCGAAGTGGAATTATTATTCTTCTCATCACATCCCACATTATGACAGTTTTATTCAGACAACCTGAGCCTACCTGCCATCCCTGTCTGTTGAGAGACCAGAGGTAAACCAGGCCTTAACTTAACCATTCAAATATTTCTTCTCCTATATTGTTTCTCCCACAAGGGGAAAAAACAAAAACAAAAACAAACCACAAACACCACCAACAGAAACAAACAAACAAAAACCCCACAAACAAACATATAAATAGGAAAAATATAACACTTCTGCTTTCTTAAATAATTTAATTCAATAGCTGGCATTCCCTTTTATTTGACACATTACTTCCTTGGACATAAATGGCTTATGGTAGAACTTATTTTATCTCTGTTGAAGTCAATAGCAAAGCTTCCATACCCAGGATTTCATTCCCTGTGTGTTGCTGTGAGAAGGTAAAAAAGGGTGGCATAAGTAATGTATATTTCAGAGGTTTGATCTAGCAATCTTCTCCTAAAGTCACCTAGTCTGTTAGTCAACTTGCTGAATCCTTTTGAAAATGCTGTCCAAAGAATATATCAATTATTCTTCATTTTTCTATTACCATATGAAATAGGATTCTAATATGAACATCATCACAATTATTCTTACAATGGTTGAATGTTAATATTGCTGGAAAATTTAAAATCCAGTTCTTAAAATCCTAAGGCTGATTTTTTTTTCATTAATTCGAAGATCCTAAAGATGTAGGAAAACATGTTAACCCTTTCTTTTTTGCCTTTAAATCCATAAATATATAGAATCACAGTGTCATAGAAGCTTTTAGGTTGGAAAAGACCTTTAAGATCATAGAGTCCAACCGTTAACTTAGCACAGTCAAGTCCACCACTAAAACATGTCCCTAAGCATCAAATCTACACATCTTTTAAATACCTCCAGGGATGGTGACTCCACCACTTCCCTGGGCAGACTGTTCCAGTGCTTGACAACCCTTTCAATGAAGAATTTTTTCCTACTATGCAATCTAAACCTCTGCTGGCATAACTTGAGGCCCTTTCCTTTCATCCTATCACTTGTTTGTTGAGAAAAGAGACTGACACCCACAACAACATTTTAGAAATTTTCACATCCCTGTCTTTGCACTGCAGCACTATGGCAGAGATGTCATTTGAATGGACTGAATGTCTCTGTTTATATAACCTCAGTGGAATACTACTAGGATAAGTGGGCTAGACCAATTTACACATACTGAATAATCTTGCACCATTCATGCTGATGAGGCATGAACTTTGAACTCTGAGTCTTCTTATCTAATAGGAAAAAAAAGTTGATAACTGTTTTTATCTAATAATCACAATTGGTACCACATGGTCATCAGTTGTCTGTTTGCTCGCCTACCTAGTCAAGTGAAGTGTCATCCTAAAGTTATTCATCAGAAATCCATAACATCTCTGAGCTTCTGTGTCTGCTTTTGTTGCTCATGATGACCACAAGACAGTAATCCTGGAAAGCATGTAGCTTCTCGCCTAACTGGATTACAGTCAGTTACATTATATTCAAATATACACATATATTCACAGGGAAAGTATTTTTAATGGTAATTTTCACATCTCCACATATTTAAGTAAGCAGCACAACCCTGAACATGCAGTGCTGTTAGCATGGACACTCCTCTGTCTCCTTTCTTCATTGCTGGATGTTATAGTGAGTGATTCAAAGGTGTATGTGTTAAAGGACAAGGAAGCTAAGGGACAACTAAAACCAGGCTGACCCTCTCTTTTTTCTGCATATGTGTTTAGGTTTAATATGCTGGTTAACCTTACAGATTGTGGTTTTGTTTCTTTCTGCCATCCAGTGCTTCTACCTCAAAAGATTTTTTTCCAGATAACATCAGATAATAGCTAGATACAGTTAAAACCAAAAAGCTCAAAACCAGAACTGGAAATGTTAGCAGGAGGGAAAGAATTTTTGTCACTCCAAGCAGGAGTCTATCTGTAGGCTCTCATGTCTGTAGACATAGCAGTGACAGCTCTTCAATGTCCTATTGCTCTTCTTATATATCCATATACATTCAGTAGGTGTTGTTTATAGGTGAGTGGAATCCATGAGTTTCTCACCTCATGTTTGTCATTTCTGACAAGAAACTCAAAAAGATGTAGGAAGGAGTTCACAGATAAATCTTCAATGGGACAACTCTTTAAAAAAATACAGTCAGAGAGAATGCATGTTTATAAAAGTACCTAGATCCTAAATACTATTGGGACATCTCCATTTATGTACTCAAAAGCAAGTATGGGATATGTGACAGGGGTTTCATATGTCTTATTTGATTATGTTTGAAAAAATTATTTTCTTCTTGAGATAATTCTTAGGTTTAATGAAAAACATGGACAAAAAAATGGGGGTTTTCTTTATAAAAAATTATTTTAAAAGTATTTGCCACATAAAATAAACCTTTTTTTTTTTTTTTTTTTTTTTTTGGTCAATAACAGTTTAAAGGTAAAATTTTGTTATCATCCTACAAATGGCCCATATATTGCTGTACCATCTCATATGGCCTTTATTTTCTCCACACTGGCATATCAAAGGAAAATAATTCAAGCATTTTGAAGACCTAGTTATTTGTTCCTTTGATAATCTCATCATCTGCCTTCCTGGTTGATTTTCTTTAAGAAAGGAACTTAGTCTTAGAAATTGAGATTCTCTTTTGATCACTACATCTGTAGAAAAGTGAAGCTAAATAAACACATGTGCTGGGGCTCCCATTAAGGATACAATTAACATTCCAGCATGTACTTAGTAACTGCTGGAATTTGTTGATGGTGGGAGAGGCTGGAGAGCAGAAGGATCTTGTGGTGTGTGCTCTTCTGACAGCAGTTCCAACATCTGCAGAAAAGAGTTTAGCAAGAACTAGAAAAGTTGAATAAATAATAATAATAAAATGATACATATGGTGTGAAGGTGACACAGATAAATGTATTTCCAGCTCTAGCTGTACTATTTCTGACCTATCCTTTTGGTAATTCAAGTGACAACATACTGAGTAAGAGCATATGCGATTATTATGCACCATGGAGAGATCAGATAAAGCATAGATAATTGCCATGCAATATCAATTTGTTTGATCTAGGAATAAAATCTTCACCAGATTTTCTAGTGCCTGAGTGTAACTTTGAATGGTTATATTAGTACATATTAAGCAAAAAAGCCTTGTCTATCCAAAAGATTAGCTCTGTGTGGTGCAAAGCTGATGTAGTAAAGGCTACTGCAGGAAGCAGCAGCATGTAGAAGTGATTTGGCTAGTATGTCTAAAGATGGACTTAAAGTGAGGCTGAGACTATTCCTTTATATTTCATCTCTCTTACTGTAATGATCTGAAACTTCTACTCTCTCAGTATGAATTACTCCCATTTCAGGAAAGGGCTTACAAGATGCACTTAAATTGAAATTATTCTCTGTATATAAATCCTTCTGAGATTTTTATCTTCTGTGTATGTATTTATTGAAAATTGTACTAGCTGTCTTGACAAATTACCTACTTTGGTTGCTGGATGGTCTTGACAGACTTTTTGCCATCTATTTCCCCTGTATCTAGATCAACAATTTACCAGCCCATGTCAGTTTCATGTCAGTAAGAAAAAACAGAAGAAAAGCTTAAAAGGAAACCTAACTGGTTAATTTTCATCATCAGTAATATCTGTGCAAAATTGCTGTCTGTGGTTTCCTGTCCTACTTTTTCACCTACAATTACTTTTCTCTCACTCTACCACGAACAATGCACACAGTGATGTTTTTTCCTGCAGACCATTTTTCGCAAACACTAATGCATCTTAAGTGTTAACCTGTCAGCAGTTCAGTGATCACCCAGCAAAAAAAACAGTTCCAGGATCATACACATTCAGAATATACACACAAATTAGAGACAGATTTTCCAAAATTTCTTTTTGTTTACTAATTCGTGCCTTGCTACCACTATTTGTTTGGGGCACAAGCATATTTTCCAGAACACAATAGTCTCAGGAAGGACTTGAGAATAAAAACTCCACCAAAAAGTACTGAACACTGCTTCATATAGCATTCACTTCAAATACAAGAGTCTGCCTGAAGCCAAAGTAAACATACATTCACGTTCTTCTCACAAAATTTATTTACTCTGTCAGTCATGGCAAATCTCTCATTCCTGTCAAATTAGACAGTCCCTCTGGCAGGTCACAGTAGCAATGGTGGCATTATCAATATTTTTAAAAGGTCATCTATCAGAGAGCGCGTGTTGTAGGTAATGAGCAAGGAGGGAAAGGAGAATGCTTTGTATGCTTGGAGAAGTAAAAATGCTGCAAAAAACTGATACACCTTAAGAACTATAATTTGAATGATTTTTTTAAATTATTTTTTCTTTTTACAAACCACATCAACATCTGCACAATTCGAGGCTTGCCAGGTAAGGCAGTAATTTTTTATTTTCTTTAGATCCAGTCCCTATTCAGAGTTACAAGACACTTTGCCAGTCTTCTCTGGAACTGGAATTGGTACTGACATGTAGGAAGAAGGAGTTCAAATCATTGGAAGCATTTTATTAAACAACCAACCAACCAACCCTTTTGGTATTAAAATGGTGGGTGTTTGTTTTGGGGTTTTTTTCATGTTTTGTTGTGAGAACATGCACTTTGTTTTCTGGAAGCAATTCAGTTATTCTAGCTTTCATTTATCTTAAGCTGGTAGAGGAAAAAAACTAACAAAACCATTCTTGTAAGCCCTCCAAAAGATCCCATTACTACTTTGTTGTTTATAGACATGGGAAGTATATCTGGTGCTTTATAGATAAATGTGATCAGTTCTTGGATCCAAGGAGTATGCGGTTTAAATGTCATAGCTTGGTTTATATATCAAATATATGATCTTTTATTTGTATGCATTTAGAAATAGAACTGCGGTTTAGAAATTTTCCTTTTAAGATTAATAATTATTCTAGTAGTTATAAATATTTGGGTTTAGGGGTTTTTTTTGTTTGTTTTTCTCTAGGAAATGGAACATAAGCCAGGTAAAGCCAAAAGTTTTGTTTTCTATTTTTATACCTAGTTAATGGAATCTGAGTTAAAACCTGTGCTTTTTTTTTTTTTTTCTTCATACATGTAATCAGTGAAATGTTACCTAAATTTCAGTCCTGAAATTTTAGACATTTTTTGGAAATTAAAAAAAAAATTGTCCTTTTAATTGGAAAAGCCACATTGGACATCAACAGCGGTTACCAGCTCAGGATGTGATCACTGTCAAGGCACATGGGGTGTGGTTGTGAAGAAAATATGGAAGACTGTGGTTAATTTCTTTATGGTGGTGCAAAATCTCACGTATGACCACTTTGCTGCAAAAGAGACTCCTAGCTGAGATACATATGAATGAAAAACATTTTACACACCGCTGGCACTCCTTTAATGGTGGAAAATTTGGTGTTTTGAGACACCTTGCAAGACCCAGAAAGACTGGACACAGAGAAAATGCGAAGTTTCAAATGTGGCATGGCTCTGCAGTGGGGCAGCATGGACTTCAGTCATATCAACAGTTTGTTGGCACAGCAGGAAGAGAGCACCATGGGGGCTTTGGCTGGCAGTTCAGGTCTACTCAGGTGGCAGCTCCAGGGCATCGTTGCTAATTTTGTAAATTCACTACTGAAGTTTGTGGTTTAAGCTACAGTGATGGTTTGTTAACAACAAATAACTCCAACTCACAGTGTGCCTCTTGCTTTCTCAATAGCAAAAATACTTTGGCACTGCTTTCTTATACTGAGATTCCCTACTGACAGGAAAAATGCTGCTGTACCAGTTTTCTGTCATTGTCACTGGTGCGTAGTTAGGTGTTGACTTAATGTCCACTAAAGTTTATGGAGAGGCTCCACAGCATTCGCTTGGCTTTACATCAGAGAAAAGAGAGCCAACACTGGATCTTCATGAGCTAACAGAAAATCAATTTTAATTCCAAAGGATGGAATTATTGGGGTAGAAACAGAAATTATTAAATAGCCTTGCTTGCTCCAATGCTAGTGATATGGAAGAAGAACCAAAAAGAAAAATTTTTACTTTGGATTGCTGTAATTGTTATACTAGCCTACCTAATATTGCACTCCCTTGTTAACCTAATACCCAGATGGTATTTCTAAGTAGTTATATTTTCTCATGGAAAGAAAAGTAACCATTATTCTGGTAGACAAATGATGCTGCTACTTCCCTTCTCTAATTAAAACTAGCTACCATAAAAGAAGGCAGTAGAATACCACAGCAACATATTTTAAGAGCTACTGTGAAAGATAGGGCTGTAAACTTTATGTAGTAAAATAAGCAATAAAACATAACTATAAGGAAGGAAATTAAAAAATAGGGAAGGTGGCCTGGAGGCTGGACTGGAGATGGGGTGAGCTCAGCTGTAGCCAGGGCTGGGCCCTTACAGCCCCCCCACATTGGGGTCACCCCAGCTGTGGCTTTGCAGCAGGGCTACCCAGGGGTGCTTCGATGCAGGCTCCTTCCAGATATTTCTTCAGGAGCTCCAGAGCTGTCTGAGGTGCCTTCAATGGTCCCCTCCTCATCACCACCTTTACCAGAAAGTCTGCTTCAGGACCTGATTAAAAAAAAACAACTAACCACTACCACCACCACCAACAACCAACCAAAAAAACAAACAAACAAACAAAACCCGAACAAAAACAAACAGACAAGCAAACAAACAAAAAAAAAACCCCAACAAAACACAACAACAAAAACAAAACCCACAAAAACAAAACTAGATGAATTCCAGGTAGCTAAAGCACACATGAACAAATTTGGGTTTAATTCCTTAATTCCAGATAATATTTTATTACCTTGCACTTACCTGTGTACCTTGCATTTCAATATTAGAAACTATTCTGTAGTTGGACTCCAAGAGCCTTTCTCATTTCTGTTAGTGATACCCTTTGCTATATGTGTGAGCCTGCATCTTCCATCAGACTCTTCAGATACCTACTTCTCATGTAAAGACACGTGCATTTGTGCAAAGACTTCTCATTATAAAATTTTCATTAGAGCTCAAAAGTCTTTAACTTGAGGAGTAACAAACACCTTATGCAACAAACAGTTCATACTCTGCTCTGCTAAACTGTTTTTTCACCATAGAAGTTCAACTCAAAATCAGAAGACTTCCTTCTTGTGCTAGACTCAAGTCCCACAGAGTTGTATCTTAGCACTTCTAATGCATGGATCTTGCCAAAGGTAACTTGTAGACACTTTTGGACTTGTTTTACTATCACTTGAGAAGAGGTGAACTATTAAAAGATAAAGTATGGGCTTAGATACCACATTAGCTTCCTACTTTTAAAATTGTTCAATTTGTGTACACATTCTAAATTAACCACAGTGGGCTATGAAAGGGCAGTAATCAATAAGACAGCTCATTATCTATGATACTTATAATTATCCTGATGCTAGTACTAATGTCTTGGTTTAACCAAAACATATTAAAAAAAAAGTCCTAACAGGACGTCTCATTATCACCCTTATTTTAGCTGTGGAATTTTATTAGAAAATCGTGCTACACATCTGAATTGCCACAACAACAGCAGTATCCCTAGGGCGTTTTTTCATATCAAGGTTAATTTAAAGTGATTAGCATAAGCGCTACAGATGTTGCTATGGGGATAGGAACCTCACATCTACCATGATGGACATCACATGATTGCTGTTACAGCTCCAGTATGATTGGATTATTTGTTTTAATGTCATGAGAAATAAGTCACATGATGAAGATCAGAATCTCCTTAATAGCATTTCATATTCTGGAAATCAATCACCTTTTCTCCATTTCTCAGTGTTAAAAGTGCCTGAAGAGCACATAAAACAGATGTCTTTGGCTTACTGCTACTTGTGTCTGACTGTTTGGTAAAATCTACCACTGATGACTAAAATATACACCTGAAAGATGGAAAAAAAAAAAAAAAAAAGAATGAATTATATTTTACCATAATTACAAGTATTTTTTAATAACCTGGTAGCATTAACACAATTAGATCACATCTTATAAAAAGTCCCTATACTGAATGCATGCAAAGTCATGTACTGATGGATGATCCCAATGCCCTTAAAGTCAGTGAGAAGCACTTTACTTACCTAGGTAAGCCTTTGAGTTATCTTTCAATTCAGTCATAGGAGTATTTCAGTGTATAGTATTGCAATAGAGCGAAAGAGAAAAAGTTACCTAGGGACCCAGTAAGGACAATAATTAACATATAGCATTGTGACATATTTAAATTATTGATTTTAATGCATTTCTTAATAACACCTTACTCATAACAGTGGACAAATGATTAACAGAATCTTTAGCAGTATCACTTTGGTGAAACGAGATGGCTTTGTCGTCTACAGGATAATTCTTCGTAGTGTACTGGATGCTGCATAATGCCTTTTGGAGACACTTCTCTCTTGCCAGTGACTGCATAGGCAGTGAAAGCTGCTAAATTTGGTCTTCTAAATTACATCTAGAATATACTCTAAAGTAAATTCAAATACAGCTTATTAACCTTTCATCCACTTTCCTCTCTTGTGATTCTTGCTATGACTTGGATTTTTTAATTTGGATTTTTTATCTACAATTTTTGTATTTCCAATAAAGTAGAAGCAGCTAATTGGGAAACTACTCTGAATGCTGGCTTTACTTTCTAGATAACTTTATGTCTCTGTTATGTGATTTGGCTTTAGGCATGCTAATGTACAGTATGATGTTATACTGAAAATTAATAAGAAAAAGGGACAAGTAAAGAGGATCTTAGAACATAACATACTATCTTAAGCTCATACTTAATTAGCTTGAACACTGACTTAAAGAGCACTCACTGCTGCTTTTCAGATGGAATAAATCTGTGGTTTAGACAGCACTTTTCATCCCTCAGAAAGTGTCAAAAAGTCATTGATATTATACTCTTGATGATGGGTGAAAGGTAATCATGACATTAGTGATTCTTTGAGCCCAAGCTAACAGTAGCACTGATTCATGGAATTGGATTTGTTTGTCATGTTATCTGCAATTCTGTAGTATTACTGTCCTCTGTTCACAAGAGATATCCTGGTCTTTAATTTTCAAGGAATAGTCACTTGGGAGGGACAAGGATTTGGATTTGTGATCACTGGAAACGCAGAACCATCTGCAGTTCTGTACTCGAAACCACACTCGGTAAATAGGATGGAAAGAAAACAGCCTATTTCTAGTGGAAGCAATGGATTTAAAAGCTCATATCACTGCAGAAGTGTTATGTCTGCTGAGCAGTTTGGTTCCCTGTTCAACAAGCCTCTGTATCCACTGATCCTCACACAGTCCCACTCCTTTGCAGACAAGCGGTAAGGATGTGGATCGAAGCTCTCCTCCATTAGTAAACATTGCTATAGTATATGATGTAGCTGGAAACAATCAAGAAATGCTAGCACATGCAAGCCACTTCATTTTGCTGAATGCTACAGCAGAAGTGTAAATCAACTCCACCTCCTTATTTCTCCTCCAACATTTGATAAATCCTTGATGTATAGGATTTTTCAGCATTGTATTCCTTATATAGTGGTAGCTATTATTTCATAAGTACCACTACACTAGAACTAAATAATGCAGAAGTAACACAGAGGCTTCTCTTCATCTTCTTTATTTCCAAGTTATTAATTCTGGCAATATTCTTCTAATAACAGAGAATATAAGGCAGGACTTTAAAGCACTTTTTAAAATATTTGTGATTTTTTTAAATGGAAAATACTTTCAGAATGGTTTGCCATGATGTTACCCTGATCATTTTCAAAAGTTACGATGATACAGTGCTATAAAACTGCAGTTACTAAAATGAGAGATCACACCCAAAGTATTTCTGATTAAAAATTAGTAATTATTTTTAAAAAATATAATCTCATCTCTTTAGGCAAGGGTAGACACTTAAGATGATAATTTTCATTTATAACAATGGCCTTTCAGAAAATTTCTACAGAAAAGATTTGAAGAGATTCAAAGGCATCATTCAGTATTCAAAGACATCAACAGTTTTATAACTGAAATGGTTAGTGAATAAAATCATAAGCTCAACTTTTTGAATTTAAAACATTTTTTTTTCTATCTTGAATGCTTCTACACTTCCAGCTACATACAGAAAATATACGTTACAGAAAATTAATGGTTAAGAAGACTGTTCCTGAATCATCTCACACTCTCCAAATTAAGCAGAAGAGGCTGTATAAGAATTTCAACCCTTTGTGCAGACAAAAGACAAATGTGTTATGATCTTTGACTAAGCTTTTAGATTTACTGTATATTCTAACCAAGTTTCCAGAAATTCACCTGTCAGTACTTAGAGCTGCAGTATATCTTGACAACAGCAGCCCTAAAATCACTCACTCTCTCCTGCAATTCATTTTCCTGTGCTCTACTTTGTTGCCCTACATATAGTCTGTGTCTATGAACAAATGTGTTGGGTTTTTTTCAGTATAGATATACAAGTATAGGATTTTTCCCCAGGATTTCAGGAGCAAGTGCTTTGACTTTTTTTGGTTATGACTATGTAATAACCCACTAAAGTAAGACTAGTTGTTCTCCTTTGTTAACAAAAGCAACATGTCTAAAGATTAATGCTTGATTTATAACAAAAAGGAAATTTTTGCACTGAATATGACAGTGACTGTAAAATGAAACAGTTTATTTCTGGTAATTTCTGTTGTACTTTTTAATCATTTAATTGTATCCTTGCTCTATTATTAAGGATCTTTGGAAAATACTGTAATACAGAAATGTCACATTCTGGCACATTTTAGATAATTTTTATAGGATTGTGAACTTGCAAATGTAAGGTCAGTACTGTCCCAGAGCTCCTACAAGGTCCCACTTTAATTTTAGCCCTACCAGTGAGATGCAGTAGCTGTTACTAGAGATCTCCCTGTGTAACACTTAAAACCAGAAAATGCCAGTTGCCCAACTGCTGTGAATCAGCATAGCTCTGATGAGGTCAGTATTTTAAATATATACCAGGAAGGACTCGGAACTGGTACTTGGTACTTATTTATCATCATCTTTCTCAAATGAGAGGGCTTACAGCTTCAGTTGATTTTAGTGTAGCTAAGTTTGCATGAGTGAGATGGTTGCACTCTGATAGAGTACAGCTTCATGAAATTATTATGTGCAAGCATCCAGAATTAATTTGTGAATGGGTTTTTACAAAACCAGTGTTGTACTGCGTTCATATTAAAGAAATGGGAACTAGAGTCTTAATGCCAGTGGGAGGAGACTTAGGGCTCTACTCAAATCCACTCTAAACATATAATTGCCAGTCGAGAAGCTTGCAATTTATGAAGTCAAAGACCACCTTGTAGGATGTTTGCATTTTCTTGTACTTCATTTACTGTTGCGATTTGCATCAACAATTCAGGAGTTTGAAGTTCAAACTGGAATAATGGAATAAAAATGTCTAAGGACACAAGCATCTGATTAATTCTACATTAAGAAGTATTGAGGGGTGGAGGTTATGGAAATGATTACAAATGTCGTCTATCACAGGATATATAGAATTTCAAATCCAAAGGAAGGCCAGGAAAGATTTATAGCTTTTCTGCTCCAAGGATGCATGGTCAGGCAGAATTCTTCTGTTATACTTTGTAGTGGGATCCTGCCTTTCTTGCTCTTAGGCTTGATCCTCTAAGACTAAGTACACAGTTTTCCTCATTAAGTATTGTCCAAGCTTATGAGAAAACAAAGAATTAATTCCCCACACTCCCCACAGTTAGCATGAGATGAGAGAGGAAGGTTAGCACAGGAGTTCAGATTGTTCTTTTTATTAATTTTCTGTATTGATTTTTTCTGTATAATTTATTTATTTACTTTCACCCATAATGAGAGTCTCTACATGAAAAGAGAAGTAACTTCTACAGAGAGGAGAGGATGGTGATTCAGTGAAATGTTGAGACAGTTGAGTGCACACAGTCCTCTACCCCAGATTTCTGTGAGTGGTCAAACATTTTCAGGACTCGTAAGAGTAAAGGCACTAGGATTTAAGGTCATAGTTCTGCTTGTTAGTATTAACCTCCCAAATGATGCTTTTACTGGACTATTTCATCCCACTTGTGAAAGAGATGAGAATTTATTAAGAGCTCGCTCTCTTTAAATTTCCCATTACTAAATTAAGCATGGAAGTGTGGTTTTCTTTTTCCTCAGATACCATTTGTTTCCCAAAAGTAATTACAATATCAGCTTGATAAAGGCTGCTAGTAATTTTGTTAAGAAATTTTCTGAAAAAGAGCAAGGAAACTTAACAACCTAAGAGAATTGCCTGTGGAATGGGGTGGGCTCAGGAGACTCCTCTTCTACCCATTAGGAATTCTAACCACTGTAATTAGCAGCAAATTTCCCTATCTCTGTATGTTAAACAGGGAATTCATCTGCTGTTTGTTTCTGCCTGGGGCAGGGAGAGACCAAAGGAAGGGAAATGTAGCCATGTGCCTGCCTGGGTTAAACAACCTTAGCTACACTGCAAGGAAGCAAATCCAAGAATTACACCAGCTTCTGATTTATAAATTGTGCAACCCTGCCAAAATCAAGCGTCTTCCGTCAGTTATAATCCAGAGAAAAATTCAAGTGCACAGATAGATAAGAAACACCCAGGTAGAGAAATTATGGGGTTATACATGAGGTTGTTTAAAAACTAATGAATAAAAGATGAACATTTTAATGCAGAGTTACTGTGCTGAGAAAACTTTTTGTGAGCTCTTTTATTGCCTATGCAGTATCAAACCTTCTATGAGTAAATATTTTTCATACGAGAACAGTGAGAAATAGGGAAGATGATTACTATGTAACAAGACTAATAATGTCTTATATTGTCCATCAGCCATCCTATGTGACTCTTGACAAGCTTCTTGTTACTAAATGGTGATCTTACACAGAAAAGAGGGCTGAAAAAAATAAAAGACAAACACTTTGGTATAATGAGTAACAAAACTAGATACTAGTAAGAAATAACAACTTGCCTTGCAATATGCATTAGACTTCATGATTTATTTACCTATCAACTTTATGAATTTTCATATAGTTGCTGGTTTAGGTGCTACCCTTAAGCATCCGCAACAAATGGCACTTAAGTACATGGTCACTAACCTGTGCTCACAGTACTCCTAAAGTGTGCATAGAAGCCAGTGGAAAGACATCCTAATAGGGATCTCAAAGTATTTTATGTATTTATTTACAAAGGATTAAGAGGGTAGATGACAATTAATTGTTTTGTTTCATAGAGAAATGTTTTAAGTATTTACACAATTTGATGACATAATAATGACAATAATTTTAAAATGGACCTGGCTCTGAGTTTTATCATTTGCTTCTGTTTCTCTGGTTGTCATAACCTAATTGCAAGCTCTGACTGTTTAGCAAAAAGAACCATTAATAATCTTTGTAATTGAGATTCTTTTCTACTTCTCTGGTTCAACACTACAAAAGATAAAAACTGAGCTAAATTGCATTTTAAATTATGGAAAAATATTATTCGCTTCAAACTTACACTTATTCCTCCCTGATGCTAGTAGGGATGACAGAATAGAGAATGAAAAATGACCAGTGATTTACTTTATTTTTAAAATCTGGGGCAAATAAAGGAAGACTTCTTTAGATTGGGATTTACACTTGCACGTTTAAAAAAAAAAAAAAGGCATTTAATTACTTTGGTGTCAAAAGCTTTGCTAACACCAAGTTAATCTGCATATTTTTTTGTTGTTCATCTAAGGTAATTTTGTTCTGTATTAAAGCACATATCTAAAAATACCTTGACTTTAGAGAAAAGAACCGATTAAGAAAAACAGAATCAGCACTTTTTCTGGGATTCACAAAAGGAAAACTGAACTATCTGATCTTAGTGTTCCTTGGATGTCAGTTTCTCAGATGACCCTTTTTTCTGTTTTTATTTGCTGCTTATACATTTTAAAACTAACTTCAGTCCAGCCACCAAGCCATACATAAAGCCCAGGGATAAGCAACTGTTAATTCAGAGGAACAAAATAACTGTTACTAAACAAAAACAAACCAAAAACCAGCTGGAAAATAGAATGTTTTGAAAAACAATGTTACAAGAAAATAGAAGATATTATACATTGAGATATTTTTTAATTTTTCTTATCACCTGGATGTCATAATACAAAATTTCTGACTGCGTTCTATTTGTTTCTTTGGTATAAGTGGCTGAGTACATGGTAAGGATGAATGGAGTTTGCTGCATGGGATTTTTATCTTTGTACTGCCTTGTCAGGAAGTAGTGGCAATTGGACTTCTTTGGGGGAAGCTAGACCTCTTCTGAAGTGCACTTTTTGTGCCATTAATAGATTATGTTAATTACATGCCTCAGAGGCTTCTTTTGGTCACCTCTAGAAGCCAGAAAGCAATTTATTTTCCCTTATTGTAAGAAAAATGGTAGATGGAAGAATGAAACAGGGAAGAAGTGAAGAGTTGAAACATCAGAGATGCATTTGGAGCTGGAGAGAGCATGCATTGCTGCTAAAATTTCTCATCTGCTTTGTTGACATATTTTTCTTAGATAGTTAGGGTTAAACTTAATGACATCAAATTATATTTATCTGTTTTTAATTGAGTATAATGGCATTTATCCTCTGTTTATGTTAACGGTTTTCAAACCTCTTCCCTGTACACAAATACCAGAGAGTGTTAAAGCCACAGACGTCCATGCCAGATCATCTCACAAGAGATTTGACCTCCTGCTGGGAAGATGCAGGAGGATCCCATTGTGGGAGTGTTCAGGGATGTCCTGAGTGAAGATGATAGAAGTGATGGGCCCAAGACTCAACCTTGAAAAGCTAAGGAGGCTAAAACACTGACAGTACAGCATGAATGTTCAGTTTCTTATAAAACATCAGTTAAATGTATTTATCATGACACAGAGGGAAGGTCAAGAATAGAGTCTGTGTGACAGATGGTGTGGAAAAATCTGGAGTGTACTTTTCAACTCTATGACTTTTTGGTACTGGTAGCAGAGAAATGTCTCAGGAGACTGTTAGTAGGGAAGAGAAGTCATGTTCAGGAAAGAAATATCTTCTATTTCTCTGGAGAAAACTGAAATAACTGCTAAGTCATTATACTCTGCTAAATATTACAGCAAAGGATATCTTTTTTTCCCTCATAGCATTTAAAACAAAAACAAGTATATAAGAATATGTAATTTGTATGTTTGCACACACACATTTAGAATTATTTACTTTATATAAATAAAGGTGGCTGTCGTAAAATCATTAGATATGGAGAGTTCAGACTACGCTTAGGATCACCCTATAATGTCTGCGTGCCATATAAATAATGTTTATCCGTACCTGGTCTTGAGTATTTAATAATTATTTTTGCATTTTTTTATATAATTGTATCCAATAGTTACCAAAAAAACTGTCATTGACAGAAGCATGAGAACTGAACTCTGGTGATGCAATTAATTGCTGCTACAGCTTGTACTTCAGACTGCGGTTATTTATGACTTAGATTTCTACATAGCCATCATCCAGCTGTAAATACAATCAGGTGTCTTAGATATGATTGTTGGAAGAAGATCCAAATAAACAATACCTTGATGATTTGAGATGCTAAGCCACATATGATTTATGTTTTCTCTATTTTTTCCTCAGGAAAACTTCCATTCTAGGATTTTCTATTAGGCTTTTATTTTATAGTCTCTGATATTTTAAGTTATCTTAGAATATTGAAAGAAATAGTGACAGCACTGAAATGGATTTCTTTCTCTCTCTTTTTTTTTTTTTTTTTTTTTTTTTTTTTTTTTTTTTCTCTGCTTGGTTATAGTTCTTCATTGATTCTTGTGTTACAGATTTCAATTTTTAAATGCTGGTAGAGCATGGATGCAGACTGCCAACATTAGTTAACTCATCACTAGACTGTGTTGTCTGTAGATGAGCTTGAGCATAAATATTATATACCTAACCTCCCATACTATCTGTTTTTTTCCACATGAATGGCTCCTTTTTTACCACAGAAAAAATTGTAATGAGGCCATTAAGTGACACAGAACATACTCCTGTTTAGTCAAAAGAAAGTACACAACTCTTTGTGCTACCATTGTATATTTTATTCTGAAAGTTACACAAATCTGAGAACTTGAGATAAAAATACCTAAGGACATATTTTTCTTTTTTTTTTTTCCTGCTTTTTAAAAAATATTTTTAAAACAATTCTCCTGTGCAATTTTACAGTAATTTCTGTGTAAAATACTTGTGGCATCCTTGCTTCTCTCTCTAGGACAAATATTATTTGATGTTAATTGTTCATAGAGACATTGAAGTCAAGAAATTATGATTATTTACCCCAGATCGGTATCTGACTTCTTGAATCTATCATTCATAGCATTGTTGTCATTGAAACATTGTTTGCTGTGGCTGCCTCTGAGTGGTGACTGTGTATGTGCTACATGGAGCTCATTGACCAAGAGATTTTGCCAGGACAGACAAAAAGCTTTCAGACCTGAATTGCTTGCTTTTCTACTCTAAGCATGTAAATCCCCATTGAAATAGGACTTAGATTTCTATATATGTCTTGCTGTCAGGCTTTTGTTGATATAGATGTACATATCCCTCCTATAGGTAAAAACAGCAAAAACCTCTGCAAAAATTGCAACTAGACATAAAGATACTCTGAATTGAAAAGCTTTATTTCTGGGAGAATGACTGTATTTCCCAGTTGAAATTTATTTCTGAGCTCTGAACAGCTTAGAATCAAAGCAATCAAACCAACCAGACTACACTTTTCCCTCATATTTTCAAGAAATAAATCCTTAGTGTGCCAAATGTGTATCTTCAGGGCAGCAATATGAGGGGAAAAAATTGATTCCAGCATTTTTAAAAATATTTGACTAAAGTACTTGACATCTTCCACAGCAGGTAGAAAATCATGAAACATTTAAACTCAACTATCTTAATACCAATTTATTAAATCAGTTGTATCTTCAGACATACCAAAGGGAAAATTAAATCATCTACCTTTATAAAATGTATTAAACTAATTTATTTTACTACATCTCAGCAGGAGGGAAAAATATAAAATGAGGACAATCCTGCCCACCAGTAATGAGTAAAAAAACACTCCACAGCAGGAAGGAAAAGAAACAGAAGGAGAGAAAGATAAAACCTAAGATTGAAGGCAGTTCATCATAAAAGAGTACCATGTGCAACATGACAGCTGCGGTCAAAATAGCTGCACCTTTGTAACTGTATGCTGGTGTTCATTCAGATATGACAATCTCATCTCATTATTAGCATTGTCTTACAAAACCTCTCTTTGTGTGTATTAAAAGAAGCTAAAAAGGCAGCCCACCAAGACAGCTTACAGAAGTTAAAAATAATTTAACAAACCCATACCATATGTCACCCTAACTTCTGTTCAGTGTAACACTGCTGATTTCCATGAAGCTGTAAGACGGGCAAAATACAACCATATTGGAAACACCATCTTCCAGGTCTCAGAGGGTGATGTTGTCTCTCTTTGGTTCATATCACTAGTGTTTTCAGAAAAGGATTTGCCTTGCTGTACTGCCAGTTTGAGCCTCTAAAATAACTTTTAGAGCACTCCCAAAAGGTCTGGTGGGTCAGCATCCATTCAGCAGAAGGTACTGGTGTACACACACAGCATCTCATCTGTTTCTTGTCTCTGGAAAATCTTTTTCTCTGAGATATAAGAATGAAAAGGAATGGCAGATGCACACAACAGAATGTTCTTTAAAATGTTGAAAATATGTGTGAATGTATGTCTGTGAGTAGAGATCTTTAACTTCACTAAGCAGGATATAGAAAGGTTAAACGTATTTCACCATTTTTTTCCCAGTAAACATACTAATTTAACAATTTCCAGTTAATTCAGATGTCTCTGTTGTGCCTAGAAATACATATTTACTGATTTACTGATTTCATTAAAGCAATTCTTGATAAAACATCATCAGCTGTCACAGGTTAACATGCCACTGAAGTTATAATATGGACAATATTTGTGTACATGTGCCACACAGCCGTGGAGGAACATATTCCTGTTCCACAGGAAGACAGTTGTCAGAGGGTGCTAGCAATTTTATGATAGTATCACTGCTGTAGAGCAAGCATCTGAATAGGAGTGATTACATTGATGCAGACCACTGGCAACACACTTAGCATTACTTGGGGAAAAAGAAAACTAATATGAAAACCCTGGCACATTGAGAGGTCTAAACCTAGATGGAAGCTTCACTGAGAAGGCCTTTTTTAACATTATTTGCACCATATGGACAAACACAATGGAGTCAAGCCACAAGAGTCAAGTATGTTTGGGTGAGCATCCTTTGGTGTCCAGGGAAGAGAGTTTGGGGTTTTTTGTTGTGGTTCTTTTACATGTAGAATGACCAATCAGTTTCATGTCATCCAGTGTCAAGATTACTGTGGATAGTTGCATATACTCTACCTTTTCCATCTTTGATACCTTTCCCTCTGGTCTAGAACTCAACATGGGACCTAGTCCAGCTTTCCAACCTTCTCTGTTCTTCAAGAGTGTTCAAATACTGCTTTCATTGCTATCAGTCCAGTACACTGAAATGGCTAAATCTGAGGGAGTTTGTGGCCTGCAAAGAAATTTTCACCAAGTGGCAATATAAAATTTAAGTGACAAGTCTTTGTCAGCTTAGCTCTAAAATACTAACCTTGGAAATCCCCCTTTGCAGTAAGTGCAGAAAGAGAGAGCTGATGATAAAGCCTTAAGACTACCTAAGGGAGGTGCAATGATAAAACTGTATGAAATCCTTCCTGTATCAAAATAAATTTCCAAAATTAAGATACTTTTTAAAGATGGATAATTTCCTTTCTTATTTGATAAATAATCTTGTATTGGCTGTGGGCTTTGCATCAAGTGGCCATAGTATTTTTGATACACCTCTGGAAGCTGTCTCATGGCAAAGTGGAGAAAGAGAAATGTCAAACTCTCCTACTGCAAAGGTCATCATCCATGGAGAATGGGCAAAGTTGCAGTCGGCTATTAATTTCCAATAAATTGTTTTCACACACAGGTGTTGTTTTCTTAAAGAAGCCAATTAATATTGCCTCTGTATCACAGAATACTGATAGCCATATGTAGTCATACTGACTTCAGAAGACTTCCATGAAGATTTTGGAAGTAAAGTTAAATGTTACCAGGAAAGCAAATAAATAATAAACAAATAAATAAATAAATAAGCCGCACCACCCCCACCCCCCTTTCGTTTTTTTTCTTATTGCTACAAATACTCTAACATTTTTCAAGAAAGGAGGTCTCTGCTAAGAGACTGAGGATGCATCTAATAATTAACTGAGGGTAATTTCTGGTCTTTTTTAGAAGAGGTGTGACTAAAAAGGAATCTGTTGGCTGTTTTATGTGGGTTGACAGAAAGAAATTAACTGTGATGGAAAATATGTAAAAGGGGAGACTATCAGTCTTCACTCCAGAAAAAGCTTATTTTATTTTTAATTTTCTTTGTATTTCATAGTTTGCAGATGACAATATTTGTGTTTTCCCAAGGAATCTTCCATAGTACTTAAAGAAGTAAAGATGCTGAGAAGTCATTTTAGGATTGAAGTGAAAGAAAAGGAAACCAAAAAAAGGGTTCTTGGCAAAAAGAAGGCAGGATGTTATGATTAAAGAAACAATCTCAAATAAGAAAAAACATTAATGGCTGAACTGCAAGGATTAGTTTTAGGGCAACTATCATTTCTTATAAATGACTCATAAGATGAGATGAAGAGCAGAATATAAATTTGCTTATGTCATAATACGAATTTAAGATCAAACAATCCAAATTACACTGATAGAATTCAGTAGGATTTGTAGACTAGAAAGTAAGGATATAAGGGGGAAGAGAGACAAAAAGAATTTTCTACACAATGGAAATGCAATTCATGACATTGATATATTTTATCACTTCAGATCCAAGTAGTATAGCTTATAAAGTGGTGTCATAGTCCCACATATAATGTATTTTTCTAATAAAATATATATATCTTTTTAGCCCCTTAAGCTTGCAAAGCTCAACTACATGACAAACAGTTTGTGCCTCTAATATAGATACTCCATAATCCAATGGTTTTAGGTAATTAGAAGATGGAATTTAAGAAGTGCATTGTGCTGGAAGAATTACAGCATCCTACCCTATGTCATTCTTAATGTGTACAAACGGGAATCTGCTCACCGAAAGCCGTCAGCTATTAATGTTATGCTGCAGAGGGATAAAAATTAAATGTGTCTCACAGGTCTAGCTTAATGTGAGCCCAGTCAGCCATAGTGAGGGACATGAAAGTAATGCTGGGGAGGACCAGTGACTTTTTGGTTCTGAGGAGCTAGAAAGCAGGCCTGTTCCTTCTTTCCTTTATGGAGATGTTATTAAAATCTTCAGAAAACATCTGGCGTTTGCTGATCAGGAGATAAGGAACATGGTGAAAATCTTTCTTGTCTCCCTTTTCAAGGAAGCCCTCTGTGTTAGGTATGACTTCGGTAGAAGGATTGCTGTTTGGTTGCGTCACTCTGTTTTCATGGCAGAATATTTTATAGTCACGGTGGAAAAGCTATTCATGTTATTGCACAGAATATGTATCAACTTTGTGGTCTTCACCTTGTTTTTTCTCTAACTAGAGCAATTCTGTGTTGTAATAATTGCATGTTTAGAAGTCATTTAAAAGCAGGACACAGTAAGGACCTGATTCTATAAATACTTTCAAAATCAGTTTTTGTGAGCTAAATTTCATTCCTGTAAAGTTAACTGCATGTATACATTTTATTAGGAGGAAAACACTGAGAAGAAATTAGAAGTTTGTCCTGTGTTTGGTTAGGGTAAATTGTCACTAACAGCTGCTGGCCCAAGCAGTTGGGAAAGGCTACACCTGTGAGGGGCCCCAGCCAGGATAAACAACTGAACCAACCAATGGGATACTCAGTACCATACTATATATATATATATATATATATATACACCCCCCTATATAAAGAGAGCTGGCCTGAGAGGGGGGGATGCTTATTTTCAACTTGCTTCAGGGTATAGCTTTAGTGCAGCCAGAGCGGGGAAAGTTGGTATCTTGGGACCAGGTAGAGCTTTCCAAGCTTCTATTACTCACTTTGTGTATAATTTAATTAATACTGTCATTAGCACCGTTGTTTTCTTTTCTGATTGTGTTATTTTATTAAACTGTCCTTATGTCAGCTACTGGGGAATCACCTTCTTCCTTCCTCCCAATTCTCCTTCCCTTCCCCCAGGACGGGGTGTGGAGGTGGGGGAAAGAGATGGCTGAGTGGCTTCACAGTGTTCAGCTACTGGCAGAGGTTAAACCATGACAAAGTTAAATCTGACTTGGAAACATCCATCTTGTCTCTTACTGCTCTTGGTTAAAATTTGCTTAGGGATTTTTGTTTGATTTTGGCCTTTTTTTCTTGAACTTGCAAAAGCAAGAAGGTACACATGCGTTCAAGGCCTTCTTTTTACTAAAGATTGAAAACTTTTCTCTTTCTCCTACCTCACATTGTTTCTCCTGTGTTTTTTCTCACTTGGTCCTGCCTAGGTCACTGGTGTGACTGCAAGAGTGTAAAAGCGCATGATGCGTAGGCAAAACTACTATGGAACCTGTTATTTGCTTAAAATGTTTGGTTTACAGGCTTGCCTGGATCCATGAAAAGCCTATAAATGGAAATTACTGGACAATAGCAACCTAGCTGTGGTCCTGATGATAGGCAATTAGTGTATGTTCTATTTTTCATAATCTATGCAGATATATGTTGAAAAGGTGAATTAACACTCAGTCACTGTGGAAAACATGATTCAGTGGATAAAAGCTCAATTATCTTTGGCTTTAAGTGCAGGAGTAGTAAAACTTCAGAGAAAGAAGGTATGTGAAATATTTCGTGTGTACATTGTTCTGAAATCCTGTCTTTCTTTCTAATAGGCAGGCAATGTGGTGCCTGCAATTATCTCAGTGAGCTTCTCCCTATGTAAAAGGGACTGTGAGTATATCTTGAGACTATGTATCAACCTGTAGAGTTTATAGCATTCCCATTCCCTTTATTTTTCCTGGGTATTTCTCGATTGCCTCATTGCATATGTGATCAGATATGAAATCTTCTAAGCCCTACTTATTTCTTCAACATTTTGATAGTGGGTTATTATTTTCTGGTTTTGTTTTCTTGCTATTCCTGCACTTTCCATCCTGTGGAGTATCTGATGCTTGTATTCCTCCTGTGCTCCCATTTCTTTGTTGTGTTGTTCATGTCAGTCTTTCCTGAGCAAGAGAGAGTCCATAGTATTCTCTTAGAGCTGCTGCAGAAGGAGGTCTGTTGAAAATACATTTGTTTAATGTCTGCAGGCTGTGTATGTGGCAGTCAAACAGCTCACTAGTCACAAGAGGGTGAGAAAGAAGCACGAGGTCATGCTGAATGTTTTGGGCTTTTGCTGGGGGCAATGGTAAATGTCTGCACTCACAGTTTATTTATTTCTGTATGAATGATTCACTATTTCTAGTCTTTGTTTTTAACTAGAGCAGAGAAGCAGAGTATACTGTATGAAGAAGCTGGAGCCCTGAGGCCAAGATATGGACCATGGATATACCAGGCAACAGAATTGATGCCTTTTATTGTGCCTTGAGAATTAAACCAAAATGAGAACCAAACAAAACCTCTGATATCAGGAGGAATAAAAATCTATCAGAGTTGTAAATGATGAGTAGGGAGACCATTCATTAGAAGAGAGTTCATTAGTTACTTTGCACTGATAGTGACATCACATGATGCTTCCTCATCTCTTACAAGGCTCTATAAAAAGTACAGTGATCATGTTTCACATTTATTGTACACAAGATGATATTTGAATGAAAGAATAATTTATCAATGCTAGAAATCTTTCAATGCAAGATAAAAGCCAAAAGCTTCAAGAATGCCATCATATATGCTCTTGAAATGTAATTGAAATATCAGTTTTAATCTCATTTTAGCAGCTATCTGAAGCATCTCTGCATATTGTTGCATGAGGTATACACTATAAATATGGGCATCTGCTGAAGTTTTATTACAATGTATTTTCCTATATAGTTGTGAAAGGAGAGAAGGTCAAGAATTAATCAGTTTTACAATGGTGCCATGTAATGCTCTGCCGTGAGTCTTGTAAAACCGTGGAGCAGATTTTGTATTGTTCAGGTTTTCACTGAAGATTAGAAGGAGAGAGAAGGATATATCATTAACAGCAAAGTAATGAAATGTTTCTCATTTGTGTTTGTTCTTGTTGAGATAGGTGTTGCACAGGTTTCTCCCCTTATATAACTCAGTTGTGTAACTCTGATCTACAAGATTAATTATGTCTATTCCATCTAATTAGAAAAAAATATGTGGGTTAACTTAAATCTTATAACAATATGCTTTACAAATAACTAGAAACAACAAAAGTAATACTTTTTCTTTTGTTAGAGGTAAGCAACAAGATTTGTAACAAAATTCCTGACCTATTGTTAAATTTACTGTGAGGTTACACATGTGGACTCGATCATGAAAAGTAGTGTTGCAAACATTATTTTGCCTGAGAAATATGCATTTAAGAGGAAAACTCTCTGTTTAGTTTGGAGAGGGCAGAGTCCTCTCCAGGCATATCATCTCAAAATACAGCAAGTATCATTACACCACATGCTCTTTCTGGAGAGCAGTTGGTCAAGCATCAGCAGCTGAATGCTCTGCTGATAGAAGAGCTCATGGAGATAGGCTGGTGAACATCTACTTGTGATGGATTCAGCTGTGCCTTACCTGCAGCAAACTAAAGGGTACTTTTTAGGGGCTAGAGTCATACTTACTTCATTGGCTGAAGACTCTTCAGTGGTGTCATAAAATGTGTGAAAACTAGGTTCTCAGTAGCAACAGGGTCACTCTAAGGACATTCAATGTCAGTTTTTTGCTTGTAGAGCTTCTAGAATGAAAATTGAGCCTCCCAGATCCACTTTTTTTTCACTTGTTTGTGTAATAGCCCAACTGTGTAAGGGGGTAAATGTGCTTTAAAACTTGTCTGACAAGTGTACCGAAAAATTAATTTTTGTGAAGCTGCTTTAAATGGAGTAGGCTTAGGTAACTAGATCAAATTGGAAGCTTGATAGCACCCTTTGAAACCTGTTGGAAACAAGAAATCAAGTCTTGATGAGGACAAAAATTTAATCTGAGAAACTACTCTTAGCATATACAACTGATGGCTTCTTCTGATGAAAAAAACCCCAATCAAAATCCATAATGCTGATAGTTTTGAAACATGTCTGACCTTGTTCATCACACTGGGGAAAAGTAGTAGTGCCCTTGGAGGGGGGAGTATTATATATTATTGGAAGGTAATATTGTATTACTGCACACTGTAGATACCGTAGTCAATAACCAGAACATTATTTTTCAGGGGTCTGTACAAATGCAGAATCAAAAGTTGGCTTGTATCCTTAGAAGGGCTGAAAGAAAAGCTAAGACAATAGAGGAAGTAATCAAAATGGGAACCAAAGGAAACAATGGAATAATATTAGGCAAAATGATAGGTAGCTGTATCAGTGGCCATGCTGTTTTCATGGCAAGAGAGTTATAAGGGAGAATTTTAATGAAACAGTCAAGAAGTTTATGTGAAGCTCCTCCCACAGACAATAAAACAGACCCTGAAAGTGAACAGCAAAAATTTCCTTAATCTTTTTATTGTTGTTCCTTTTTTCTTCCTCCTCATTTTACAGTTTCAGTTCATCTGCAGAATATGCAATATGATCCACCAGACAGCTACAGCAGGCTGTATGTTTGTTAACTAAGACTTCCCGTGCCTGCATTTGGCATGGCCTGTGGAGCTTTTTTCACATCATGTTAAAAACACAATTCAGAAAGCAAAAACATCTTCCTTGTTTTTCTAGCACCATTATGTATTACCACAATGGTTCAACCCTTATCTGTGTCTCCTTTGGAAAGCAGTTGATAAAGATGACTGAGGGAACAATTTTTCCTGCCAGTGCTAACACTCTGAAATGATAAACTCTGCCTAGTGAGACTAAGTGGGTAACTTTAATGGAATCACTCTTACGTTACCGTAGAGAACAATCCTGCACTGGAAAATGAGTGTGCTAAATGATGTAATAAGTATTTTCCATCTGTAATTTTTTTGCATATTAAGTACTATTTCCAAGCTTTTCTTGCCTTTTCAAGCAGAGTTAAGTCTCGTGTCTCTAAAAGAAAAACTATCAGTAAAATTTGTTCTCCTGCAGGTGAAAAGTTCATTCTTGCACAGAGTAAATTGTAACTGTCATTTTTCTTGGGAGAGGGTTTTTTCTGAGAAAGCTGTTACACGCTGCTGCTTGCTATGGCAGCTGGATGTATGGGAGGAAAAGAATTGACAACACTGATTCAAGTCCTGCAGGAAAAAGCTTTCTGTTTTCCAGGATATAAGCATTTATAGCAAGTTTTGTATCATCTGGGATTCAACTTTTTTCTAAATCAAGTGAACTGTTCAACAGCTCAGAGTCAGTTGAAAGTATTCTCTCAGGTCTGTTTTAGTCACTACTGCAAAATTCTAACGTGTTTTCACTAGTCTTTCCTGTTTCTGAGGATACTGTCCCTTTTCAAGCTATTCTTTGTGAGGGTTTTTTATTTTCTTTTTTTTTTTCTTTTTTTTTTTCTTTTTTTTTTTTTGTTTTTTTTTTTTTTTTTTTCTTTTCCCTCTTCTTTTT
>JANHGN010019847.1:0-34144 GCA_024605025.1 Megaceryle maxima | reverse complement strand
CTGAAGAAGTTTACTTTTCACTATTACTCTGCTTGCAAACCCTCTAACGCTTAACTCTAAGTAGTGTAAATTTTTCATTTTAGATGTTATTTTTAAAGTAATTAATGCTTATATTCCCACAGATGCTAAAATTCATGCTTCTCATAGAAATGAAGGATCTAATTGTACTTTCTCGGTTAAACAGGTTTTCTCTAAAAATACATTTTGATCTTATGTGGATTTCTATGATGGAACACTAGGTAATAGCTAGTGGCTATTTATGAAGTTAAACAGTAGTAGAACTTTTTCATTACTTTGAAATAGCTCTTTGGCCACAAGTTGCCTCAGCAAAATAGCTTTCCTTTGAAGACTCTTGATTTACATAATTGAGAGATCACTTAGAATGGCTATTAACCTGAGGAAGAACGTTCAAAGGATGTCTAAAAAGTAAAGATGTCAGTCTGAATGTGAAAGCAATTGTGGTACAAATATATTTAGGATCAAGGCTGTGATAGCACATCCATAAAGTATGGTGAGGATAATGCTTAGCTACTAAGTAATCTGGATAAAACATTGTATTTCTTGTCAGTGCTGGCATCCTGCTTTGAATAGGAGTTTGGACTACAAGACTTCCCTTGACAAGAAGTTCCTTCCACCCCGAGTTATCCTAAAATCATAACCTTGGAAAGTATAAATGCAGTTCATGGGCTATAAGTGGAAATAGCTAATGACTAGCACATCATGAATGCTTTTCAGAAGCTTAGTAGGTCTAGTTTCTTAAGTCTTGCCATTCTCACTGATAAAATTTTATTTACTGGGCCATATCAGAGTCAAAAAAACCCCCAAAAAACAAAAAAACAAACCTTTTACTTAAAAAATGCTTAACCTTCTAGAGGTGATGATATCATGTTCAGCCAGTACTGAAAAAAAAATTCTAAACCAGATAGAAAATGTGAAAGAAATTAATGAGAAGAGTATAACTTATATCTTTATACAAAGTCCTGAGTAAACTTTGTCATGTTCCCTAATTATAAATTCCCAGTACAGTACTGTATGTGCTTTCTATTGACTTTCATCTCACTTGACTTAAGAAGTCAAGACTGTAGCTGTCTACACCTGAACTAACTATCCTCTGCTAGTTTTATCATCAGAAGGGGGGAACAGTCACTTACATTGCATGAAGTATCTAGCCACCTACTGATGCAATTCCTCCTCTCCTAAAACAGACACCCCAGACTAGCCTGTTTCTCTCCACTGAACATGAGGTAGATTTAGATGATCATCTCAGATGTTGACACCCACAGTATGGACCCTGTGACCACCCTCAATGTGGAACACCAGGCAGAGAATATCACACACACAACCATGTGTCTCTGGGAAAAGAAACATTTTAGCAGCAAAGTTTGTTGTCTCTTATTGTGTCTCTAAGCTATTTTATATAGTTTGTGTGAGTGACAGGAAAGGGGCAGATTTGTGTGCTAATTAGCTCTTAGTATAAGAAAGGACATAGTTTTATCTGAATCCTGTTGAAAATCATATTTGAAGTTACTACGGTGTCCAGCTATGTAATTTATAAGTAATACTCTGCAACATAGACTATGTGATGTAGTTGCTGTCAAATCTGAAGATAGCAACAAGATTTTATATGTGACAACACTTCAGTTGAACCCATTACAAAGGTAGGACTTAGCATGTGCCTGATGTCAGCAGGAGAAAGCATAAGGACAAAGAGTAAACTTTGTCACAGTTATCTGTTGTATCTAAAGACACAACACTTTTGAAAGTAACTTGAACAAGGCATAAAGCCTTTCTCAAACATGCTAAAATGAGGAAGACTGTTGGTCAGACAGTAATACTTCAAGAGGGATAGTGTCAGGGTGCAGCACTGTGCCCTATCTCCTCAGCCAGCATTGTACCATAGCCCCCAGCAAGGTGAGCTGGGATGAAACATGAATGATGACCTGGGGATGGCCACAGCCTGGCCATCACCAGGCACTGATGGGAAGGGCTGGGAAGGCCTGGCTGGGAAGGCAGCTCCCACGCCAGGGCAGAGATAGGGTTGGGGTAAGGTGGTGCCCAGATCAGCAGGGCACTGGGCATGGAGTTTCCTGTATCAGTTTGTATCCATTGCTTCTTGTTCAGTCACTGGGCACCACAGAGAAAAGCCTGGCTTCATCTTCTTTACTCCCCCATTCAAGTAGTTGTACACACAGACCAGATGTCATGAGCTCACTCTGTCTCAGCTCTCTTAGCCTCTCTTCATAGAACAGATCCTCCAATTCTTTAATCTTTGTAGCCCTTCTCTGGACTCACTCTAGTATGTCTTGGTCTCTCTTGTACCGAGGAGCCCAGCACCGTACCCGGCACTCAGGTGTAGTCTCAGCATTACAGTATAAGCCACATGTAGTGAAGTCTCTGTTCAATGATTTCACCTGAGAAAGGTCGCTACATGGAGGGATAAATGGAAATTTTCTCCAAACAGGCCTGTTTTGGAGTGAGTAGCTCTACCATTGGAAATTCTCTGGCATATGAGACTGCCTGACTATGTCCACTTTTCTAAACAAGTAAATATACAATAGGAAATGTAGAACTTGCACGTGCAGTTCCTCACCAGCCACGAGGAGGAGAGGGATCAGATTTTAAAGTTGTATTTCTAGTATTTTTTTCTGAGCTTTTTTGTTTCCTACGACCTCAGAGTATCTAAATGGGTCAATAAAGTTTTCTCTTAGGCTTTTTGTCATTTGTTTGTGTTTGTTTTGTTTTAAATAACAAATCCAATCATGGCTGAAAATTTATTAATAATATTTACTGTTAGTATTTGAGAGTAAAATACTTTAAAAAAGAGAACAATCTTCCACTAGATGAATTCTTGGCCTTTTTTCCACTTCTCATCCTGTGCTGTTGTCCTCCATAGCACCCTGAGGCAGGCTTTGTGAAAGCTGTAAATCCCTGCAGAAAAACATCTGTAACTCTGTATGATTCTCCAAGGTATGCTGATACCTGCACTAGAAGCTATGTTGGCCTTGATAAGGTTTTAATGTCTTCATAAAAATGAGAATGAACTGGAGTGGTATATAATACATATCAGTTTTGCTTACTTTCCTCTGCCCTTTCAGTTTCAGCAACTACAGTGTCAATGTCAAAGCTGCACTGACAAAACCTCTAGTCCCCATTGCCCTTCAAAGCATAAAGGGTTTACCCTGTGTGTGGCTCCTGATTCATGGGTTCCCTTCCTCCTATCAGCAAGGCAAGAAATTTCCTTGTCCTTTGAAATTTCTTTTCTTATTTCTGACTTTTACCTCTCTCAGGTAATGGAAGCATCATGACCTTCTAGAACAAATTTAAGTAACCAAAGGAAGCACTGCCCTCTAAAGGTTGAAGGTGAGATGGAAGTCAGTTTTATATATACTTTGGTGCATCTTTTCAAAGTTATCTTAGTAAAGGTGTTTTAGTTGATAGCCTGCACTTAAGCATAAAGTCCAAATACCTCGTATCAGCATGGTAAAGAGTATTGGTGTAGTCTTGCTAGGTTTATGATCAAAATGAGTAATAATAATACAAAAAGAATACACAAATTTAGTAGTTTTAGAAACCTGATGTAGTTTTAAGATTATAATCTTTAGTCACATTAAAGTATTTTGAAAAGAAAACAATTAAAAGACCAGAGTGAAATCTTCCATAGCTGCTACTCCAATGTTGGTTTTGGTTTGGTTTTTTTTTTATTTTATTAATGCCTATCTGCAGTTTTAGATCTTCAGAAATCCAACACCGGGTTACAATGGGCAAATGCAGGGCACAAAAGTCAAAATGGATTAGTAAGACACTTAGGGGTTAGCATGTGACATTGAAGTAAAAAAATTCTATGACACCCTGAAATTTGAACTGCTACATTTGTAGTGCATCAATTAAAATTCATAGTAAGACAGGTAGGCCTGCAAGGCTCCTCTGCATTTCCACAATGTATTATGCACTGGAAAGTCTTATTCTAAATAATCTGGTGAAAGATAGATTTTTGGTATTTCACCTTTAAAGGCCGGAAAAAGTTGCTGAGTTTAAATCACCTGCCCAAAAGATAAAGCCACCTTTTCTAGGAAAATATTTTCATGCTTAAACTATGGATATAGTCTTGAACATGAAAAAAGTCATCTGAACAAAAGAAACTGTGTAGAATCTCAAACTGCTTTGGAATAATGGTAAAATGTAAATATAATAAAGAGGGAAATGAGTATAGCAAGACTGAACAAAAGTGGAAATACTTCCAAGTCCTGCTTTCATACCTAGAATAAAAAAGAAAGCAGGCTTCTCATGGGGTAAAAATAGGAGCTGTTCATCTTATCTGCTGGGTGAAATTAAAATTTTGTGAGAATAACAACTGGAGAATTTAAAAAACAAAGGTAAAAAAGAGATCTTGCTTGCACCATTCTGGGGCCACTGAAATTATCTTTAGCATTAAAGCTGTGATAATTTTCACATTACCCAACACCCCTTTCTCTCAGCATATTCTTCTGTTAGTCTTAATCCAGACTAGAAAAATCTTCAAGGAGCTACTAGCTCTCAGGAGATTTGTATATATGCAAGCCTTGGCTTTTGACACTGTTCTGGGAGTGCAAAGGGGCAGGGAAAGGAACAGGGCATGCTTTCTGCCATGGAGATAACACTGCCCAAAATGTGGGGAGGGTGTATTTGCCAGAGAGACAGAAGTAACAGAGAAAGATGGTTTGGTCTGTAGCTATACCAGGCAGAGCATTGAACAAGATGAGTGTCACCAGTGTGGGAGACAATGGTAACATTAGCAGGCACTAGTATTTTATCAGTTGGCATTGGTATGATGTAGAAAATAAGAAAGTTTTAGAAATCATAATATGACCATGCTGCTGGTATGTTGGATGGGACTAGAATCATAGAAGAGAACCATAGAATGCCTTCGGTTGGAAGGGACCTCTAAAGGTCATCTAGTCCTCATCCCTTGCAGTAAAAAGGGACATCCTTAGCTAGATCAGGTTGCTCAGAGCCCCATCAAGCCTGACCTTGAATGTCTCCAGGGATGGGGTCTCCACCACCTCCCTAGGCAACCTGTTCCAGTGTTCCACTACCCTCATAGTAAAGAACTTCTTAATATCCAATCTCAATCTACCTTTCTCTGGTTTAAAACCATTGCCCCTTGTCCTATCACTACATGCCCTTATAAACAGCCCCATTTCTTGTAGGCCCCCTTCAGGTACTGGAAAGCTGCTATAAAGTCTCCCTGGAGCCTTCTTTTCTCCAGGCTGAACAACCCCAACTCCCTCATCCTATCCCTGTGGAATAGGTGCTCCAGCCCTCTGATCATTCTTGTGGCCCTCCTCTGGACCCACTCCATCTGGTCCATGTCCTTCTTGTGTTGAGGGCTCCAGAGCTGGACACAGTACTCCAGGTGAGGTCTCACCAGAGCAGAGTAGAGCGACAGAATCATCTCTCTCGATCTGCTGGCCATGCTTCTTTTGATGCAGCCCAGGGTGCGATTGGCCTTTTGGGCTGCAAGTGTGCATTGTTGGCTCATGTCCAGCTTCTCATCCACCAGAACCCCCAAATCCTTTTCCATGGGGCTGCTTTCTATCATCACATCTCCCAGCCTGTATTGATAATGAAGATTGTCCTGACTCAGGTGCAGGATCTTGTACTTGGTCTTGTTGAACCTCATGAAGTTCACTTGGGCCCACTTCTCCACTGACTTCTAGAAGAGAGCTCAAAATCCCCCAGACATTTCTTTTGAAGAGGAATTTCCCATGGCAAGTCAAAATGGATTTAGAGCAAATGTATTGTGCCAGAATATCTCTTTATGAGAAGAGAATAAAGAATATGTCTTTATGACAACTCAATTCCAAGAAGGATCAGGTCCAAAGGATCAGATTCTCCTCAGGTACTGATGTGTAGAAGACCAAACAAGTGTTACTTAGGTCAATGGATTGATAAATGAGGGAAGAATTAGTTTTTTCTGCAAGGAAAGTAAGCTCATTGCTTCTAAGTTCTTATCAGTTAGACTCAACTGCATTGAACTTCTCATACAGCCCTCAAGTTGGGCACCAGAGAAGTAGAGCTAAGGTTATTTTCCCACATTGAACACGGTTTTCAAGAATGCCAGAGGTTTTCTTACCTATCCATGTTACTTCAGTATAAGAAACTATCAGACCCCTATTTTCTCTCTGTAAAGGAAGTACTTAAAGTCATATTTGAAATGAATCCCTGTGCAGTTTATTAATGTCCCCTCAGACAGCCCTGTGCCAAGTTCATTTTAAATGGCCAAGTGTCATTTTGGGACAGTGGTTTAAAGAGCAATCTTTAGTTGCAGCTGCTATGTACATGGAGAGGAATAATATTATACTTGTAATGTTTTGGGGTTTTTTTTTAAGTGTGTATACTGTCTGAAAAGGACTCTGGAATGAGAAAAGGAGCAATTTACAGGGAAATTACAGCAGATAAGAGATAGGCTATGTATGGCTACTATCAGGATACAAGGATATTTTTTTGCTTTTCACCAACTTGATATTAGTAAATATTTGCAATTTTTTTGCACATGATTTGTAATTAGTAAATATTGCTGATCCTTGCTTTGCCTTGTTTTTTTGAGCTGTAGGCTATTTCTATTCTTTAACTATATGAAACAAACACATATGCTGTGGTGTTGGGCATTAAAAAAATCTATCTTCAGGTGAGATTAACTTGGGTTGAGACAACCATCAGTAAAACAGCTGAACAAAACTTCTGAATTATTAACTGTATTCCTGGTATATTGTAGTTTTTCAACCTTATGTTTTTCAGCCCCTGTGAAACATAACTATCTTCCTTTTTAATCTTCTCTAAATATAAAAATAATATACCTATAAAAGCATGGTAGGATTGGTGGAAATTCTGGAATATTTTCTTTACAGAAGATTTCTTTTTAAGTAATAAACATGTGAGGTAGGATGGAAGAAATTTCTGTCCTTTTCTGTCTACTCCTTGTGATATTTGCATTCTCAGAAAGTGCATTGTCTGCTGAACTGCCCATAGCTTTCCAAAATATGAAGTCTGGCTCTATGGTAGTGTTCTGCATTGCATTAGATTTAATAAATAAGGTTAGAATGGTGGAGCACAGATTTCCTGGCAGCTATATGCAAGAAAACAGGGATTTGTGATAATCCCCAAGAAATATTTAACACAGAAATCTGTCTGTCTCTTGAGGAATAATGATAGTAAGGCAGGGATTTTTGTCAGTTTGGTTTGTGTAAAGAACATTCCTTTCAAATTTCATTTGACTTGCATATTAATAATATATTCATAACCTCGCACACTTGCTCAAATGTCTTCCTGGAAAGGAAGCTCATCATTGTGGCAAAGATCTTCATATGTTGTAAGTTCACATAGCTTCAGTAAAATCAATAGAGTTACCCTGTCAATGGAGCTACCCTTTTCAAATTTTCAAAATAGTACTTAGTTTTCTTTGGTGATCTTGGGAATACCTATTTGACTGTAGGACCCTACTCTGCCTGAGTGATTTACAGTGATTTTCTTATAGTATGCAATGATTTTTAGGAGCCTGCCTGCAGCTAATTTTAATGAGAACTGTGGCTAAATCAATGTGCTCCCTCTCAAATATGCATATCCATTGAGTCTTTCAATATGTTCTGGATTTTTTGATAGGGCTTTCTATCAATATGAAATGTGCATCTTCATTAACTACTCTCTGATTATGTTTAAAGGAGAATAAATGTCAGGAAATAAAAGGTTATTTCTATATTCAGTCTAAGAAACAATTACTTAATCTGAGGACCAGAACAATAACAGCCTACCAGGTAATCTTATGTAGACCAGATGTTGTTCTGGAATTTGAGATACTCCACCAGATATACTTACTATACCTCTTTCTTAGCTTGTATCTAAGCATGTTTACAGTATACTACTGTATTCTTTAAGTCATTTCAAAGGCTCACAGAAATCTGCATGTGAAGAAGGGCTAGTTTCTTTGCTTTTTCAGTTAATGTGGTTGTACATGAAACAACTAAAAGAAGAAATTTAAAATACAGTTGTGCATATACTTCTAAAAAAATTAAGCCAACATATTTTCAGTCCTGATGCAATACTGGATAACATTCTGTGAGTCAGCAGTTTGACAGCTGTTGTAGAAACAAAAAATTACAGTTCCTACTGTTCAAGCTTTGCATGTTTAGCTGGCTATACTTGTGCACTCCTCCAGATTGTGCTTAGTCTATTACTTTGTTGTTTTAAAGGAGCATATTTATAACCCTTCTGGCAACGGAATATTCCTTTTTATTCTGTTGTAAAAGTCATTGCTTGTTCATTCATACTATGTCTTTTGTTTTGTTTTGTTTTTGTTTTCAAATAAAAAATTGAACTTAGTGAACAAAAGTCTCCCTATTGCCACATAATTTGGTATATTTTATTGAGTAAAGTAACTGTTTACTATTTCTATAACTGATATGTCTTCAAAGAAAAGCAATGTTTTCCTGGCTCAGAGACTACAGTTTCCCAGCATAATTACTTTTGTTTGGTTTTAATAGAGCTAAATATATTTAATAATCATAGTAACAAATGGTTTGTATGCAATAAACTCACAGTGTACATTCCTCAGCTTATGCCTGTAGTAACCTTTTTTTTTTTTTTTCATTTGTTATACATCTGTGTAATACCATCTGTAAGCTTTATGTGATATGAGAAATTCCTTCTCCTTGTCCCAGTGTGAGAAGAAAGTGCACCCAAAATTCTTAGAACAGGATACCAACTTTGGAGACTTTTTTTTTTCTTTTTTTTTTTTTTTTATGCCCATAATATGACCAAATCAGGCTTGACTTCCCTATCTGGCCCCAGCTGAACCAGGTTTCGTGTCATTTTCTCCACATAGTTGTCCAGATTCAACAAGAAACATGACAGATATCCAGACCTAGAACATCAGGTAGGCTTGTGGATTAGGGTCAAAGGCAGTATGTGTGGAATTTAATCCCTTTGGGATGATAAAAGCAAACTGTCTGCCAAAAACTAACATTTACCAAGCCAAAGGCTGTCATACACTACTGGGTAGTACCACAGTGTGAAGCAGGAGAGCTTCCATTACATTCACTGTTCCATGTTTTAGCCTCTTTTCCTTTCTCCCCCTCTGCTGAATGTGGACAGTGTTTGATCACCCTGTCCAAGGTGATTAAGTCAACATCCAGTGTTAAAAGAATTTGCATGCATATCTATCAATTTATAGAGTCTTCTCTGCCTGAAAAAGCCAAAAATAACAAATGTACCACAATGCCTAGCTTGTAGGAAGATAAATTTGCTGCTAGGAATATACAGTAATTTGCCTCTCCTATAACCCCTGTTGCAAAGGCTTGGTCCTGATCTCTCCCTGAAAAGTCATGAGGTCACTGACTGTCTTCATTTCTGGCTGAATCCTGTGGGGATGAATCATTCTCAGCATTTTACAGGTCTTGCTTCTTAATGAGTGGGCATTTACAGAGACTGAGCCTGCTCCAGCTGAAAACAGTGGCAAAATTCAAGTCAAATAATGGTGTGGAATGAAACCAAAGAGACAGTCCATTCTCTATTCATGACCTTCTGCACTTTAATTGCTACAGAGGTCATTTTGCTTGTTACTACATTCTTTTTCCTGTTGTAAGACAGATGCTGTAATAGCTAATGTGGTCTTTGGTTTATTAGCTCCCATGAGACCTTTTTTTTTTTTTCTTTATACTTTAATTCTCTATCTTATTGTTTACTTGAAGAAAGGACTAGCAAGCAGGTAAGACCCCAGTAATTCTTCTTACATGCTTTCCCACTTTCTCTATGCAAAAGGTTTGTTAAATATATTTATTAGCTACCCTAAATAACATTCTAACCAAGCATATGGATCATTTCAGTAACTAATGTTTATTTTTAGAAGCAATAGTTTAATTTGACACTTTGCATAATGCATGTGCAATAAGAGTGACACGTTTGATGGATAAATGCCTAGGAAAAATCATATTGCCTAATAAATAATATTGAATTTAGATATCCCACTTATTTAAAGCAAACTTGTCATGGTTTATTAACTGTACTAACTAGTGGCTTGTTTATATCTGTGCATAAATAATATGAAGCATTTTTGAAATGTGCCCCTTTGAAAATATGCAATATTGCCTCTTTTTTTGTCATAGATAATTAATATCCCCTCCATGGTGGGCAACCTGCCAGTGTAGCTGAAACATTCATTAGAACATGTCTTCATAGACCAAACCTTTCTCTTGTCCCTTGGGAGGAAAATTATTGAGGCTGAGGTGGCTTTGTATAATAAAGGAACCAGTAGACCAGCACATTTGTAAAGATGCAAATCTGAATTTATGCATATGATAGGCTTGCTCTCAGGGTTATCCAGGTAGCAGTGACTTTAAACTCACTGTGTGTGTGGACTGCTTCCCTCACACTGCAGAGCACCCAGCATGGGATCACACAATATGTTCTTCCGCACAGTTTCTGCGTCTGGGTGCTAATCAGGATTGCATCAACAGGCTTAATTTATAGGTAACACGTGCCTTACTATTACCTCTGTGAGCAGGAGTTAATACCTTGCTTTACCAAAGGTTACTTGGACACTACACTATTGATTTAGGCAAAGCTTGCTTATAATAATACATGTTTAAGAAAGACTGTTTACTTGGCATACTGGTAGTGGTGAGCCACTTGTAGATTCATTTTCCTCCCACCGCTCAAAAGCTGCTAATATTTGGGTAGCATGGTCTGTTCATAAAACTGTCCACCTATAACTATTTCAGTTAGCATACCTTTTAAAGTTCTTTTCCCTCCCCATTCCTCCTCACCTTTTATTTCTCAGCTGGCTTCAGGCTGAACTTAGCTGTAGCCTTTGCAATTACCCTTTGGTGTTCAGTGGGAAATTGCTTACCTAGGTTCAATGTGATGCTTTACTGTTTCTCCAGTGTTGCCTTTCAAATTTAAGCTTACTAGACCATCCTTAGGAAAACAGATCAGTATAACCAGGCTGTGACTTACCCTCACTTATGAAAACGTGCTTCTTAACAGAGCTGTATTCTTAATTGTGGTTTTGCTACCCTATATCTAATGGTCTCATTTGCATATATACAGAATTCAGAAAAAGGTTCTTAAAGTATTAATCATTTGGATTTCCCACCTTTACTGTGTTAAATTCAGCATTTCCTTCTTTTGGATTCTTTCAATTGTTCTCTTTTGCCTTCCTTTCCACTAAGTACCATTCCTCATCTACTTCAGACAGTTTGTCTCGTATTTTTGTTCTGTCTTCCTTTTAATTTCAAGTTGACTCTCTTTTGTGTTCAGCCTGTAGCCTATTAACATTGCTACCTGGTTCAGGTATTCTATCCGAATGAGACTGTCATGCTACCTCCTGCACCACTTCCTTCCCTGTATCTGCTCTTAACATCCATTCTTATGCAAAAGACACAGGCCTTAGCATAATTATGATTCTAAAAACATGGGTAGAATAGCATTTTATATAGGTCTGCTCAATGACCCACTTTAATTTGATAGCTTTTTGTTGAACAGTTTAGTTGGAATCTGGAGAATGGGAAAGGAAGGGGAATGTGTATTTTAAAGAGCTCTGATTAATAGAAGACGACCATGTCTACACTCTATTTGATACCTTCTTACGGGGCAAAATGTTAGTCCCTTGAGACAAAAAGGAATTGCTGATTTTTGGGACTCTGCTAGAGCAGAAGACATCACGGTCCACAGCACACAGGACAGCTGGGAAAAAGTTTCTTTCTCAGCCTCAGTTCCACCACAATTTGAACTATGGGTGCAAAAGTTTAGTCATTATTGTTCACTCACTGCTCGGAGTGGCTAGATTGCCCATGTCCATGCAAGCCACCCCAAATATACACATCTTCCTGCATTCACAGGGAGAGCAGAAAAGAAAAGGTGAACGCATGTTCACTTTTTCTTTGGTCTACAACCCATGGTAGATCTCAGTTGTTTTGTATTTCTTCTGCTACTGTAAGTTAATTATTTACCACTTTGGGTAACTCCTTCAGATTATATCTTTATGCGGCACTGTGTATTTACACCCTCGTTACGTTTTTAATAATGCATTTCATTACAGATGGCAATTGATAGTTTTCATTACTGAACAAACTGTTAATTTACTGCTAACGCTGTTTTAATTGTTGTCTTAGTTTTATTTCCTTGTTTAATTCTTTCCATCTGTGGGGGAAAAAGTCTTCGTATTTATGGAACTGCAAAATTTAGATTAAAATTTTTAATTTTTCTCAGGGGGCTTTTAAGAAAATGATTGCTAATTTTCTTAGCAGTAAGTTTCTATCCTGCTTTTTTTTAGAATGTATTTTTCTGTCTAGAATAGCTCCTGGCTCACTGAAGATCTTTGAAAAAGGCAGCAGTGCTGGTAACACTACGTGACCATAAACACAGTGTTTCAAACATTACTCCTACCCTATGCATAACTTGATGATACTGAATATGATGCCTGTATGGTATCCTAGAGTTCATCTTTCTGAAAAGTTAGAAGTTCATAGACACTACATTTAATTTGCCATAAAATATAGTATCTCCAGTAATTTATTTATTTTAATTATAGGGATCATGAGCAAATGCAGTATCTTCTTTGCAGTTCTATCTTCCATGTTTGTTTTTTTTTTTTTTTAGAGGGGAAACTTGTAAGAGAGAAAGTTAATTTAGATCACCTTCCAGAACTGTTCTTGTGGCCAGAGTTTTAAGATGTGTCTTAGCCTTTTGTGGAGGATGCAGTCAGTTGTTCTACATGTAATGTAAAGGGACTATTCACAAGATGAATTCTAACTTTGCCCATCCTTAACCCTGAAAGGCTGCAATATTCCAACATAGTTGAAGCCGTTGATTTAGTTTGGAACCTGTTTCTAGTTTATCATATGGCAACTTATGCCTGTTCAGGGGATTTGATTTTCCAGTGCTCTAAGCCAATTTTATGTTGGTATATTTGTGTTGATTTTTGGCAAGTTGCATATGTTTTATCCCTCTCTGTCAGTCACACGGTGTGGAACAAAAATACTGAGAACACAATTGTAACACATATATGAGAAAAAAGAGGAAAAGCAGTTTTGAGTCATTGAGGCAAGGGTCAGTTCTTGCATTTGGGAGCAAATAGCTTCTCTCCATATTTGTGTAGTGACACTTAATCCCAGTGGAGAGTCATGTGAGAAAAATTATTGTCTCCTCTAGACTTATAATAGGAACTAATCAAATTTAAAGCTAAACCAACAAGGCACAAACCTGTCTATAAATAAATAATAATTATTAGTGACTCTAAGGAAAGTAGGCACTCTAAGCTGCAGGGCTGATAGCAGAAGGGGGTCTTAAAGAACCACTGTTGCAATACCTAACCCAGAAAGGGATTTGTGGAGGTAAAAAAGGGGGATGTTATCTGAGACCTGAGAGGAAACTATCTAGGTTGGGAACATCAGTGGAACAAAGCCTTGAGCTATATGTGGATGCTTACTGGCTTCAGGATCTAAACAGTCGTAATGACTGCTATGTGGAGGGTATTTTGGTGTGCCTTGTATTTATACAAAAAAAATAAAAAAAAAAAAAAAAAAAAATAAAAAATGAAATTCCAAAAAAAAAAAAAAAAAAAAAAAAAGCATTATACCTGGTTGAATGGATATCAATGAATATACATGACTAATTTATTTATTTTCAGCATGAATAGGATATGTGTAACCACTGTAAGTGTGCTAACACAATTAGACATGTATTTCCAGCAGCCCTGGTGGCCTGCAAAAACACATCAGAACTATTCTCTAGGTTTATATGCTGCTAAACAACTAATTTTGCCCTACCTTTCTGGTCCACTGTACCTAATGTGCCTTAGTTTTTCCAGCTCACTGCTGTTCTTCTGCTTAACTTGTCTTACTACAGAAGGGTGCTTGTTCTAAAAGATCAGGAGGATGAAACAGTGTTTTACTGGAAAATCTTTTGAGTACTTCTATGTAGCAGAATGAAATGCGAGAGCTACATTATTCACAGGGTAGAAAGAGGAAGTAGATCCATCCTGAAACAAAACGGCTCTTTCTTTCCTTGCTGAAACTGTGTTTCCTACAGGGTAGTTACGGAAGAGCTGTCTGCTACCTCACCTGGTTGACTGCCCTTCTCCAGGGGTGGGGAGCATCAGGGAGTGACCATTATATGCTTGCAGAGTCCTACAGGAGAGGCAGTCCCGTGAAAGCAGGAGGCAAAATGCTTCTTGGACTTCCTGCAGCAGCCCTGGCCAGCTGTTCTTTCTGTTGTGGTGGTTTGACCTTGGCTGGACATCAGGTGCCCACCAGGCCACTCTGTCACTTTCCCCCCACACCTCCTCTCAGCTGGACAAAGGGAAAGAAAATAAGATGAAATTCATGGGTAAGACAAAAGCAGTTTAATGGAAAAGCAAAGCAAGACTGCACACAGAAGCAAAACCACCCAAATATTTGTTCTCTACTTCCCATCAGCAGTCAATGTCTGGCCCCTTTTTGGGAAGCAAGGCTACAAACACATAGCAGTTGTCCTGGAGAACAAGCAGATGCCCTCCCCCTCCTCTTCCTTTTCCTAGCTTTTATAGTCCAGCTGGTGTCATATGGTATGGAATAGCCCTTTGGTCAGTTTGGGTCAGCTGTCCCAGTCATGTCCCCTCCCAAGATCTTGTCCACCCCATCCCACTGCAGGGGCAATGTTGGAAAAACAGTCTTGGTGCTGTGCAAGTCCTGCCCAGCAGAGGCCACAACACGGGTGCATTATCATCACCTTTCCAGCTCTCAATGCAAAGCACAGCACTGGGAGGGCTGCTATGGGGAAAATTAACTCCAGCTCAATCAGACACAATACACTGTACAAGTGGTCAAGCAAGGAGAGCAGATGGCCACAGGCTCCTCTCATCCTCCTATAAGCACTAAAAATAGACACCTCTCAGTGACTCAGCTTGCTCACTGGAAAACTGATTACCACCATCCTGGAAAAGGCATCCAAAAAGGTGGTATTTTTTTTCACTGACATTAACTATTATCACTGCTCTAGGGATGTCTACCTGCAAACTGTGTTAAAAGCTTTTTGTGCCCTTCATATCCTTGAGATGTCCTTTATATCCCTGAGCGTGTATTGACTGACCTGACAGAGAGTAAGACTGAACCTGTTCTACTCAAGAAACAGTGGAAATACTTTGAGACACTGATTATGTTTCAGAGACCATCAAAACAACACTGGACTTTAGCAGAATGTAGCTCCCCCTTGTGATTAGCATTAAAATAGGTACTAGTAGGCAACAAGGTAAGATCCAAAATTCTTACCCTACCAACCTCTATTTTAGAAGCTATTTGCCTACAGCAACAAAGCCTCATTTTGAAGTGTACGAAGTTTGATATATTTTATGCAGAACTGTTTATAATGTCCCTTAAAATTTCCAAAATCTGTCAAAAGTAATTGGCATTTAATCACAGAGGTGATAGTTCTTCAAAATTAGCATGAGGTTTAGAAACTTCAATACCTCATCCACTGATTGTGGCATTTTGCTAAATTTTTTAGAAAATAAGCTATCTACATAATGAAATCCTCTTTATAGGATTTCCTGGATAGTTTACAGTGAATATTGGAGAATATCTCTAATAGAGTGATGAGATTATACAAAAGATAAACTAAAAGCAGGAGAAAATAAAATAGTTGATAGATTTTTATACGCTTCTGTAGGTGTTAATATTTCTAGATTGTAGCAATACTGAACTTTTGGAACAAATAGTGGTAGATACTCTGTTGGTATTTCATTGGCATCAGCTATGCAAAATGGTATAATTTTATTCTTGGCATCACAACTGAAATAATGTGTGGTATTTTAACCCCTCGTGATCAAGCTTGTGATCACATTGTGTTTATCATTTGATCATTTGTATAGTCCCAACATAAACACCTCAGATATATCAAACTGTGACTAGTTCTCTCCCATCAGGGAACTGAGGATGTGTAGGTCAAGTGTATGTTCCTACAGTGCATATGTCTAAGTTCTGAAGAAAGTAATTCTATTCAAGTAAGCTATGTCCAAACTTACAGACAAGGACTTACACTGAATATGGAACAGATATTCACTGATGCTCTATTTATTTTGGTTTTGCCTGGAAAAATTTGTATAGTAGCTAGGTTAGTGATTGTGTCTTTCACCACTTCACTGGTTTCCAGTGCCTGTCTTTTTAGTTTTTAACTAAAGCACAGTACAGTATCTTTCTTTAAGGGAGAGAGGTATTTTCTCATGAAAATAATTTGTGCTATATTTTCTATACAGTAAAAGGCAACAGTATACATTTTCTAATAAGGAAGTGGTGCTGCTTATTTAAATAAGCAGGTAAGTTATTTAAAATGTTGAAAATATGTCCACATGGTACTAGTGTCTTGATTGAACTGTGGGATCTATTAGATTATTTCTATAATTTCCATTGACATTTATGCGTATTGAAGAAGTAATCAGTATATCTTTGTAAGAGAAATATTATCATGGAACTGAAATAATGCATGATTAGATGACTACACTGTTTCTGAACTGTGGCAAAGCCAAGAAATGAGGTCACTTCTTGTTTTCTTCAGGTCATTTATTATAAGTAGTGTTCATCTTTTTTTCCTGTATATGGTTGGACAAGAATGCTGTGAATCAATCTTTTAAGGACTATAATAATTGTTGAGTTTATTATCAGAGGGAAGACATCTAAAAACGTTAGAAGATAAAAATTTGGGTGTGGGGCAACTTGGGGAGAATTCAGTCTCAATGTTGTAGTTAGATTTTTATTTTTTGTACTTGAGTTGGATTTTTTGTTATTATTATTCTTTTATTTATTTATAAAATTATGATAGGACATGCATCATATCAAATTAAACACACTTGTGGGTCTTTGTGGACTATGCAATCTTTCTTATCATACTGGCTAAGACTTCTGCTAATTACAGTTCTTTTGTGCATTTTGAGACTAGGAATCTACAAAAAGTACTAGGAACTATTGAGCCTTACTCCACATGTTGTCAAAATGTTCACTGAGCAAGGGAGGAGAGAAATCAGCACAAAATACCTCTTGTGTCACTTTATGATTACCCAACAAACAAAAGGTCAAGTTTCCTGTGAGTATCTCATCAATTTGCTCTTATCTCCCAGCTGCAAACTCTAATGTGTTGCTGTTGAAAAAAAAAAAAAAAAAATCCAAAAACTGTTTCTGATTCCTTAAATACTTTTTGAGGAAAAACAAGTAAGCATAGTGGAGGAAAAGCATGTTATGCTGTATATACATATATAAGTATACATCTTTTTTTTTTTTTTTTTTTTTTTTCTGTATTTTCTCTATCATCTTGGAAGGCTTATGCCTTCTCACTTCGATTTTATTTTTCTGTTTGAAGACTCTCTGCCTTCTGATGACTACCCGCTGTCTAAGGGGCTGCTAACAGAGGTCATGAACAAGAGTTGTAATGTTTTGAGCATAGCCTCCTCAGTGGGGTTGTGATATTAAAGTTATAGTCTATCTCCAAGAAGACCATTATCATTATAAAGTAACACACATCATTAAAGAGAAGCTCCATGAAGACCATTATCATTATGTGGTAACACATCATTAGACAGTATCTTGAGCTGCACAGCCCATTGAGGAGGGTACAGTCATAACAGAACAGCTCTCTAGAGTGACATAAGTCAGTTTGGCCATTTATTTCAGCAGGGGTTACTTATGTCTCAGTGATTCCCATTGGCATCTTTTCTTAGCTACCAGTTGTTAAATAGAAGGAGTTTCTCTAGGGTAAGCCCCTGGGCTCTTTGAAAAATAAACTTCCCCCTGGAGTTGGTGTACTCCTTTCAGGAGAATCACTGCTTGGTTGCAAAGGGTTCAGACCTGTCGCCTTTGTGCTATGGTGACCAGCCAGAAGTGGAAATACATCAGGTCCCTGCACATTGCTTACGGATTTCACAAGGGGCATGTACTACAGTGGAAACCAGACATGAACATATGAACCTACAGCTACAAAGCAAATCTGTTACTTAGTGCAATAGATACACTTGGCTGTTTTATTTATGCCATTGGGTAATGAAAGTACCTCAGGTATCTAAACTTACAATGGGCTGGGGACACAACTAGAAGTATACTATCTGTATAAATTGTGTAGTCATGCTGAATTAGGGAAGTGTAGAAAGGTCATGCCTGTACTTCAGGAATCAAATTTATATGCTCCAAACACAGTTTTCTCTTGACTATATAATCCAGTCCTCTTCTCTTTAGGTATACAGAATGAAACTATGTTTGTTGCCTATCATAGATGCAGGAAGCATTTTTCTTACCAATCTGTATTCATGACCATTGTCATTATGCTATATTCATAATAAGATATGTGGTAGGTATTATTTTGCACCAGTATGCTATTCTTTATTAAAACAATTCACTTTATACTCTTAAAATGCATTCTTCTTTTTTGTGTCCTTTCAGAAATTCTAATATGTGAAACATCTTTTACTACTCTGTTTTCTAGAGCCAGTAGAGGGTGCATTTTCCACAGTGTTTTTCATAGCACAGTTTAATTGGAATTCCAATTAAGTATGCAAATAGAACTAGTCTGTAATAAATACATATTTTAGAACTGATTTTCAGGAAAGCAGAACAAAATCTATCCATAAGCTGACCAGACTATCCCTTTTTAATCTTTCCATCTTAATTTTACATTAGTAAAACATCAACTGAGGTATTTGATATATTTGGCTGCTCATGGCTTGGATGGGCATACACTTCCCTGGGTAAAATATTGGCTGGATGGCCAGGCCCAGAGAGTGCTGGTGAATGGAATTAAATCCACCTGGCAGCCACAAGTGGTATTCCCCAGAGCTCAGTATGGGAACTATGCTCTTTAGTATCTTTATGAATGATCTGGAGGAGAGGATTGAGGGCGCCCTCAGCAAGTTTGCAGATGACACCAAGTTGGGTGGGTGTGTTCATCTGCTTGAAGGTTGGGGGGCTCTACAGAGGGATCTGGATAGGCTGGATCAATGGGCTGAGGCCAATGGTGTGAGGTTCAAAAAGGACAAGTGCTGGGACAAGTGCACTTGAGTCACAACAACCCTTTGCAATGCTACAGGCCTGGGGCTGAGTGTCTGCCCAGTGGAAAAGGACCTGGGGGTGTCTAATGACAGCTGGCTGAGAATGAGCCGGCAGTGTGCCCAGGTGGCCAAGAAAGCAAACAGCACCCTGACTTGTGTCAGAAATAGTGTGGCCAGCAGGACTAGGGAAGTGATTGTCCCCCTGTACTTGGCACTGGTGAGGTCAAAACTCGAATACTGGGTTCAGTTTTGGGTGCCTTGGTACAAGAAAGACACTTAGGTGCTGGAGAATGTCCAAAGAAGGGCAATGAACCTGGTAAGGTAAGGAAAGCACAACTCTGCTGAGGAGTGGCTGAGGGAACTTGCAGCTGTTTAGCCTGGAAAAAAGGAAGGCTTGAGGGAGACCTTATCACTCTCTACAACTACCTGAGAGGAGACTGCAGTGAGATGGAGATAGGTCTGTTCTCCCAAGTAACAAGTGACAGGAGAAAAGGAAATGGCCTCAGGTTGAGCCAGGGCAGGTTTAGGTTGGATATTAGGAAAACATTTCTTCACAGAAAGGGTTGTAAAGCACTGAGCCTGGCTGACCAGAGAAGTGATTGAGTCACCATACCTGGCAGTATTTAAGAGATGTGTAGATGTGGTGCTTAGGGACATGGTTTAGTGGTGACCTGACAGTTCTGGGCTAACAGTTGGACTTGATCTTAAAGGTCTCTTCCAACTAGAACAATTACATGATTCTATGACTTTATCTTTTCTTCCTTCTTTTTGCACCCTATGGCTTAAAATGGCTTCCACTTATAACATGGCCTGAATACTTGAGCATAATATTCATAACATCACTACTTCAGCAACTTTGCAGTATATATGAATAGTGAATAGGAACAAATAAATGCCTTTCTTATTTATCAAGAATCCCTTGGTAACAATTGGTGTGCAGATTAAAACACAAATATCTCAATCAGCCTTACCTATAATGTGACATTTTCCCTCCCCTTTAGAGTGTCAAAATTGGGCAACAATTCACAATCAGAATGTGGTAGGTATACTGTAGCATATATTTGGATACAGAAGAGTCTCTGAAAATATACAAGCTACATGATCTTCATACCAGTCTCAAATATGACAGTGAACAGATAACATTTGATGGCAAGCCTACTGAGGGACAAATCTTTGTAAATAAATACAGGGGTTATTTTTTCCTGACTATAGTTTTACCTCTTGGGAGCACTGTGAGCTATGGAGCAGCTGTTCATTTTCAGAAAACATAAAACTAAAAGCTTTCAACAAATTGCAGATTTCCTTTCTACTTTTTCCAGCTTGCTTTTCAGATTTTGCATAATTATAAGGAATATTTTGTACTGGTATTTCTCTGTGTCTTTGAAGACAATAGCATACTTCAAGAGTTGGAAGGTATTCCACTTCCACAGCACATAAAAGTGTCAATATGACACTTAGGACAATAAGGTCATATTAGCTGCTCAGCATAGTCTGTCACTCTGCATCCATTGCACAACAGCTCATTTTTCCTTCCTTGAAAGATACCTAGCAGAATACCTCTCTGCCACACAGATTAGTGCTACTAAGGAACCCCTGAGAAGGTTGGTGAAAGGTCCATGCAAGCAATGAGGCTGTCTTTATGGAAGCCATTCCCACATCCATACAGCAAATGAGAGGTCCTTGCTGCACTCAACAAAAATGAGGCACATTTACTCTGAATGGGAGATCTTCTCACTTCTGAAGCCATAAATAGAGGTGTAGTCTTAGCAACTAATATGCATCTGTCTCACTGTATGTATAATGTCTCTCTGTAATGGTTCCATTTTCCAGATGACATTTAAACTCTATTTTGAGTAGCAAACATGCTCCGGAGGTCATTCAGAAAGTAACTTTCAGAAATGGTCACTCCTAATACATGTTCTCCTGAAGATATACTACTAAACATATTTCTGAGCTTGCTATTTCTTCTTATTCACTTGAGAGTTTTTAAGAATGTAATCTTTTCGAGTGACTATTTTTCAACATAGAAATATAAAGTTTAGGACTCCTAATGTCATTTAACACAATTTGTAACATAATTAATTCTTGCTGGTAAATCCCAATGGCACTATATTCTCTTACAAAACAGTTCTCTTAATCTCTGATTAAACCGATAATTTCTGATGGATGTTTTAAGATTTAGCACTACTGCCAAATTCTGTGGTGTTGATAAGAACAGCTTTAATTTAAGGAATGAGAGAAGTTCATCAGTGACTGCCCAATCTCTGCCTCTAGTTTAGAATGCAAGAAGAGAAAACAAGCATAAGAGATAAAATAAAAAGTGCTAATTTACTAGATCATTAGCTGGATAAATAGAGAGTTGAAGTGCTCTGCCTATTTTCTCTAGAAAAGTGAGTCAGAAAAACTTACCAGAAATATGGTCTGATTTAAGCCTGAAAAACAAAAGGCCAAAACTTGAATTTAGGATGTAGGATTTCAGATGGGATCAGAAGAGTGATATCAGCTTTGTGTTAAAGGACTGTTATGTGCATACTCTGAGTGAACTAGTGAAAGCGATGTGCTGGGTATGGGAGGTTGTCTTGTTCATTTATCTGTGCCCTTCTGGGTCCAGTATGGTTTTAGTTGGTATCTGGTTCTTAGGTGGTAGGCAGTAAAGGAAGAGGGGCAAAGTAAAAGACAAAAGTACTTAAGTAATGAGGCTTCATAAATTCTGCTGCTCAAAGGGCAACTTTTTTTTTTTTTTTTCCCTAAAGAACAGCTGAGGGTTGTTGTCTAGATGAGTTGTTTTTGTAAGTGATCCAAGAAGAGATTTCTGTTCTGAAGGCCAAATAAAGTCAGCTTTGTCCCAGTTGTGCTGTGTGGTAGGAATATTATTAGGGAAAATAAAGATATGGTATATGATGTGCTGTTCAGGAAGACAGATATCAAGAAATGTGTTGGAGTAAAATATTATTACTGCTTGTGGAGTAGTATGAGGGATGAATAAACGAGAATCTCTTTAACATAAGATTACTTTGGGGAAGCATAGTGAGGGTAAAGTTTTGGTATTTCTCACAGGACAGATCTGAATACAGACATCAATCATCTGTAGTGTCACTAGTAAGATAAATATTGAGAACTATTTCATTCCAATAATTCAGTGAAGTATCTTGACTTTCCTGAAATATATTGTATCCTGCTACTATTAAAAGTAATGATAACCTAGTTATGCTTGCAAGTGGCAGCCAACAGATTTCTTCATTAAATTATCAATCAGTTCTATAGATTTTATTTTTAAAATATTTTGTTTTCTATGACTGTTGCCATAGTAGTATCTAATTAAGCAGTCATTATTTAATTCAGCCAAAATTAAATGGAAGGATAAATATTTTAGAGAGATGAAATTTGAAAAATGAAGGAAATTAACTTCTGCAAACAGATGAACCATGAAGAACCCAGACCACAACAGGAGAGACATAAAGGTAAATGGACCTGTTGGTTGCATCTCAATATAGTTAAGGTTCTGGAACAAGTATAGATTACAAAATATGAAATACAAAACGTTAAGGGGAAAAGATTATAAAAGTTATTCAAAAGTATTATATGTAATGATTTTACAAATGGATTTCTATTGCAACCATGCATCCTTTATTTGGGTTCACTAAAGCATTTGATATAACTTAATTAGTGAAGCATGAGAAGACAAGGATTTAGTAGAGCAATCATAAAGCAGTTAGACACTGAATGAAAGGCAAATATTAATAGGTAAATTAGAAGAATCATACCTTCATTAGTGGAATTCTTCAGGAATTAGGATCATCATTATTTAATATTTTAATATTTTCAGTATTAAAAGTAAGAATGTACTGCAAAAATTTGCTGTTGACAAAGTTATTACATGGAAAGACCTGCATGATCTGTGATATGAAGGAAATATCTGAGGAAGAGAAGCCTCTAGCTCCTCTGAGCATCACCAGAATATTTAAGCCACCAATGTGATGTAGCCCTGAGAATGGGAAATGCAACTCTAGCATGTGAGTAGGTATCATACTAGTAGACACAGGTGTTTCTGTCATTGTACAGGGCACTGACAGGTCCTTCTTGGAACACAATGAACACTCCTTATCACCTAATTTCAAAAAAAGGAAACTCAGAGATGCAGGTACTAGAGGAACTAGGGATAGTAAATATTTTAAGAGAGAAAAATTAAGGGTATTGTCTTAGACAAAATGGGAAGGAAAAAAAAAAAAAAAGAGATATTGCTGTCTGTCACTGCCACAACAAGAAAAACAAAATGGGAAAAGAACTAAGGGAAAACATCACCAGAGTAATTAGGTATAAAATGGCTGCAGATAAATGTATGTTGAAAATGAAGAAGTGTTTAAGTGGCAGAGTCATGAGATGCTGGAAGATAGAGTCTCCCACTGGGAGTCACAGGGGCAAAAAGTTAATTAGTTTTGAGATGGAGATTAATCCTATTTTTGAAAAGATTCTATGATACAGCCACCTGAAATAACAGGGGATTGCACTTTGTTCTGCAAGTCTCCTTCACAAGCCAGGTTCCAGCAGTTCTGTCACAAGTCTTGAAGAACCTAGTATTTTCCTGAAATCTCTGAGGGCTTGTAGCAATGTGAAAATCTATTCTTTCAGTAACTACCTACTTCTAATTATTACAGTGAACTTGAAAATGTGAACTTCAAGGATGCAATATCTACAAAGAAAATAAGGCCACATTTACATATATTTTAATACTTGCAAGATTTATTGCACTAATACCTAGGAGCTGGAGACGGTCAATTGCAGCATCTGAATGCTAATCCTTTATTGACTATTGAATACGGTCTATGACATCTTATTTCTGTTCCTATATATACTTCAGGCTGGGTATTTCAGCTTGACCTTCATTAGCTCTCTCCTATTTTTTTATGTGGACTCAGCTCACTCTTAATCTTAAGATCCCTAACACAAAGGAAACAAATCCCTCTGCAAACTATTTACACCTTGATCTTGTTCCTGCAAAAACTTACATGAGTCATGTCTGGTGTATGCCAGTGAAAAATCTGTGTATGAATAATCAGTTATTTCTATAGGGTTGCTGACAGGAAAATTAGCACTTATACATGTGTCTGCAGAATTATGACCCTGATTTGGGAGCTTGTATGAGCTCCAGGTGATGTGCAGGCTTGGGAAAGAACCTTTCACGAAGGATAGAACCATTCCGAGGAGATGGCTGTGAATCAGATCAATGATCTCTTCTCCCAGCTGAAAACTGTAGTTGCATATGCAGTGAAATACTTTCCTACAGCCTATAAGATATATTCTTGGCTTGCTAAATGGGAAATGCTGTGCTCCGGTGCATTTCAAGCCTCCTAAGTGATGTGCAATGGTACCATGTTCAAATGCTTTTTAAAAATCCAATCAAAATAATTGATTTTTCAAAGATAGAGCTCAGTTTGTCATTGAGTTTCATTCCTCACAAACCCCTCAGAAATGTAGCATGCCAGCAAAATATACAGAATGATTACAAAACCACTGTCATTTTTGATTGTGATGTTTGTTTTGGCATCGCTATGTTGAAATGTTTCATTTTCTTTCAAGGCTGAAGTGCCAAGAAATAATATTATTTTATTCTATAGCTGACCACTAACCCCCCAAAAATGCATGGCTAAAATTCCAGACTTCAGTGAGTACCCTTTTCTAACTATGAATCATCTAGAAACAATTAAAAAAAAATAGCTTTCTAGGCAGATGTATGGTTATACAAATCCAACCTTATTGTAAATGTAATAATAAAATTTATATCTTTAAAGATAAATAGATTTACAGTAAAATAGTAACTGCACTTTCCATGGCTTCATCAGGTTGTATTTGGTTTGGATTTTGTTGTGGTGTTTCAGATTTTTAAATCAAATTCAGAAGAGTAACAGAAGTTGTGGATATACTAAGGAATGAATACATAGGAGATGAAAATCAGTGTAGTTCCACTGAAACTAAGAGGGGTTTTCAAGATCCAAAAATCAGACAGAACCAAAATGTGGCCTATTACTTTTATGGCTTTTTAATATGAACTTTCATAGAGAGCTCATTTTTCTCTCTCTTTTTTTTTTTTTCAATAACCTCCATCAATTCACAGATGGTTGGCAGACATGCTAGATAATAAAAGTGTATTTTTTATTAAATAAGTATGGCTATAATAATGGTATTCGCTGTGATTTTACCACTGGATGCTTAAGTCTTATGGCCTGAACCAGTCAGCAATGAACACCCTTCTATGTAAATTAGGTCAGAGCCTTCCTGGTTTTGGTGGTTCTCAAAACAGACACAGGAGATTCTATCATTTGGACCCAGTTGCAAGATTAATGCCAAATATTAAAGCAGTTTTTTAAAACACTTAACTACCATTTTCTGGGTCATGACTATCCACATTTGGTTGGTTTTTTTTAATATCAAAACCTGATTTTTTTCATTCATGTGAAATACGCATATCTACGGAGGGCACTAGAAGTGTGATGAAAGTGTCTTTATCCTTTGTGATGTGAATGGGCTGGCACCAATTCAGCATGATAGGCATTTATATTACACATGAATTTTATAAATTTAAATTAGAAAAATGACAGTTCAGTCCCATTACAGTACATTATTTATAGATTTAGGAGTTACTTGCTTGATCTTTGGTACAGGAGAAGTATTTTAGGAGGGTTTTTTTTTTCTTTTTTTATATAATGTCGAATTTGAATACTCGCTTTTTGTTCTCGAAAAAACCCCGCAACAAAACCCAAGAAAAGAATACTATTGAATTATTTAAGACGATGAAACAGATTTAATCTTAGCTGAAAAATGGATTGAAAATTATGGTGACATATACAAGCTCAAGCTAGAAATAATTTTCTATGTGTTTTAAAATCAGCTGAAGTTAAATAGATTACAGGCTCAGATTTAACTCCGACGTTACAGGCATGAGAATATGGCTGTAAAAAGCAAAATCGCTTGAGTAAAGACAGAAAAATAAATGAAAGTAATAGAGGTCTGAACTATTTTTCATCTTAAATGCTGGATCTGGATCATTTTTTGTCAGAAATTGGTTCAGCATAGAGCAGAGGTTACCATTAGATTTCCAAAAAGCGATAAAAAACCTGCGATGCTAGAGCCAAATCATGAGTTCAGTGACAGGGTTACTCCTCAAGAGTTTAGGCGTGTCCTACCTTCAGCTGTGACCTGCATTTTACCCCATGTTTGAGAGAGAGTGGCACTCAGAACACAGTTTAACTTTCATTTCTTCTGACACAACTGTTTTGGTTTTGTTCTGAAATGCTCTGAAAGCTGAAGTTTGTGTCTAGGGAGACCACTGGGGTTTGTAAGATTTTAATCATCTATCTCACTAGCATGTGTTCCAGTGAAAGAACATACAAATGGAGCTTGCTGAATAATGTCTAGGATAAGCTTCCCTTTTCCATCAGGAATTGACTTAACCCACAGAAGAACAAATTTTCCACATAAAGTTTACAGTCACACTGACAATGTCATTGTCATTCTACTTCATTCTTTTGTCTCTTATCTTTTTTTAGTTGATAAAAACACAAGGAAGAGAAGCTGAACCATTAACTGAAGAATTATGGCTAGCACAAAATTAATTGAATGAAGTTACAAAAGGACTGTGTATCCCATGAGACAGTCCTCCTCCTGCCTGGTTATATTAATTACTTCCTCCATAAGGAATGCCAAACAATAACTATAAAAACAAAAGCAGTCCCTCTATTTTGATTGTGATATAGCAATCCTAGCAGGATATCATACCTATCTTTTATTTGTAAAAGCTGGCAGTCATTCCAGACATAGTCAGAGTAGCACACAAACACATGCAGGAATTACTGTTAGATATTAACTATGTGTATTGAGTGCTTCATTGCATATGTTTAGGAGTCTCATGAGAAAAATCTCAGCGTATGCACAGAAATGGCATGCGTTGCTATCACAGCTGCTATAGTATTTTCACCCTTTAGTGTGATGTCTCATGGCAATGAGGAAACTATTATTTTGTATAAGAAATACAGAAAACTTGAAATGGTGGGTCTTGTTAGCCCTCTGCACTTTGCAAAAAAACAAACCCCATACCCTAATCCCTGCAATCTACCTCCAAAAAAATCAGCCAGCTATGCATTCCCTACCATCTGCCTCCCAGCATATCATTCCTTCTCACTTGACAAAAACACTGCCTTTGGATTTTCATAAGAGTGGAGTGTAAGATGTTGTGAAATCTGGGATCCAAATGATATGGAACCAGATTTGCTAATGCATTGCCAAGTTATCACATTTCATGTACATGCTTAGAATATGTTTTCACAAATAAACTTAAAGTAATACCTAAGCAAAAGGTGCCTTAACTGCTTCTCATTTGCAACTAGATGGCCTAATACCACAAAGGACCAACACAATGATATTGCTAAGATTCTTTTTCTCCCTCTAAATGCCTTATACTGTATTTGCATATTTAGGTTTCAGAAGAATGAGTGTCATAAGTGCATGTAGCCAGCAGTATTTTTATAGTATACTAACAAAACAAAAAATATAAATCTATGTTGCCTTAGAATCTAATAATAGGCTCATTTCAAAGCCCAAAACTCAGATCCAGTAGGAAGAATAGAAACAGAGTTGATACTCTGAGGAACAGGATCCTCTTCATAAACCAGAGACAAAATTTTCCTGCCTTACTTCTTTTTGGTACGGGGGGATCATAGCTGTTAATCTGTATATGGCAGCTTCCCAGATAGGAAGCTAAATGCGTATGTGCTACCACCCCTATTCCCAAAGCATTGCTGGGGACTTGGCACAGAGATCCCCGTATGTGGTGTGCAGCAGCCTTCCTGTCCCAGTTAGAGCCGTCTTCGTTGGAAGCTGATTTTCCTCCAGCCTCCAAAAGCACCCAGAAAGAGTTTGGGATTTCCCTTGTTGGAACAAGCTATGAATTTTCTGTGTGATTCTTGAAAAAGTCTGCCTAGTATTCTGCTGCAGGAAGTATCAACAAACCACACATAACAATGGAGATCTGCAGCTGCTCGCAGGATTAGGGGGTGCACTATAGAAGGACATGAAACTTCCCATGTAAGAGTTAAAGAAGAACAGAGAACCATCACTGCCTCTGGGAAGACAGAAGATAGGTTACAAACAACATATTTTTACCCAGAAGAAAGCAGCAGATGTTCCCGGGACAGCACAGAGAGCATCTGGAGTGATAGATTCTGCAGTTCTGACTTCATGTTAGATGGTTTAGTGTAAGGAGTTAAAATCTCATGACTTACATCAGTGAGAAAGACATAAAGCTACATTTTTAACAGACTATTTAAAAATTAAAAAAAAGTTGAAAACTTTTAGGTTTTTTTTTGTTTTTTTTTTGTCTTGGGAAACGTTTGGAATAAGTTGCTTTTCCTCTCCAAAACCCCCTATCTACAGCAACAAATGCCTCTATTACCAAAATGGAAATACTAATGCCCAGAGGATCTATGGTTTTCAGATTTTGTGTGAAAATATGTGGCCACAGTCAATTAGTAGAGTATTGGGAACATTTATTTTCCTTTATTGTTTAAAGACACAGAGCTTGACCCACCACTGTGTTGTTCCAATTGTCACTTGGCTGAAATCAAAAGGGTGACACATGCATTTTGGCAATTGTGAGTCAGCCCTGCGTACCTGAAGTGGACAGTGCTTTGCTCTCCAGTCAGGACTGCTGCTGTATTTCATTTCCCCGTGACAAACACCAAGAGGCATGGTGTAACTAAGAACAAGTGAAACCAGAAAGGGAAAGAGGCACCCAGTGCCTGCTTCCCACCATACCAGCCACTTAACAAAGAAAAGCACTTGTGTTGTGCTCCCCTACACCAACGAGCAGAAGCAGAAGGATGTGCTGAGCCTGGCAGGCTGCTGCTGACCCCACAGTGCAGCTTTTCCAGGAGAGGTTTCCTTCCAGTAACACCAGTGTCTCCACTTTGTCTTGCAACTAGGCTTAAGCTGTCTCCTGTTCCTGCAGGGACAAGGTACCCCATCAGTCTCAGCCAGATGGTCTGGAATCATAGAAGGGCAGACAGCTACACCAACATGCTTAATTACCTTGCAGAACTAGTAACAAAGTATGCTATTAAGAAATATATACTGTTCCCTGTATGTATAGGAAACTCTTAACATGGGTTGAGTGTGAACAAAGAGCAATTTACCAAGGAATGAGGGTGAACAACAGTGTAGGGTCTTTCACATATCCTATTAGTATTGCACAGTCCTACATGCAATTTACAGGTTGGAATGATGTAGTAAATAGTTTTAAGGTCTATTTTTTTGGTATTTTGATGAAATGAGGCGACAGGCTACCTTTTTCAGAGAGATAATTCTTACTGTAATGTAAAGGGTTGAAAATAGCCAGCTATATATGCTGTGTATGCTATTACAAAAGCAGAACCACAAATGATATAATCATGTTTCTTTATGAATATAGTGAGAAAAAACACTAAAGAAGGCAAAGTCCAAACAATAGGGTGTTTATATCTTTGTTTTGAGAGAAGTTAGGGTCTTCAATAGGTGTTTATTCCAAGAACTCTGAGGAAATAGGTAATAGACTTTTGCCAAGTAAATGTACCCAGCTTTTGCTAACACATACAAAGCAATTAAATCCTATTGAAGAGTTCTTAGTAATTTTCCAGCAGGTTTTGCTCTTCCACTGACCTACCCTATCCCTGTGAAGGCTTCTGGTTTTCATAAGAACTTTTAAAATGAAGGTATTTAATATTACAGAGAAATGACCTTTCCTCATTTGAGTGACAGTTCTTACACTAAGACAGGAAACAAAACCTAAGGCTTTACCATCACCAGTGTTCAAGCATCTGGAAAGAACTTCAAGATTATTTTTTTTTTGTTGGTTTTCAGCTGCTTCTGTTCATTCCAGGTGCCAATAAGAAGATGGAGATTTTGCACCCTGTGTCTGTCAAGACTCCTCCTCATAGGTGCAAATTCCTTTTCATAGCATATTCTGCAAAAGATTTGAAGGAACATTAAGACATTGCCATTAGAAGTAGAGATGGGGGATGCAGAAGGCTTGGCTAGAGCAATAGAGATGAGAACTGATGGGGCCGTGTTGCATCATCTGACTTCCTGTAGCCTTATGCTAATGTTCTTTGTCTTCATCTATCCAGTACAGCATGATATCTCTGATGCTGTGTGATTAAACCAATGGAAACTCTTAATTAAATAAGAAACCCAGAGATCATTTCACCCATTACACTGGTACTAGATTTAGTAGGTATAAACATCTTCTTGCTGCTGCTGCTGCTTCTTCTTAGTATTTTTCCTGAAATTATTATCAGGAAAAAAAATATTTTGCATGTATATTGCACCATGACATTTTTTGTTTGGTAAATTCACATCCATAGCAGCTACCTACTGACTTCAGTGACCAGTTATGTGAAATCATGTAAAATCATTGAACATCAGCAAAACTCAAACAACTGCTTTTACATTTTGATATTTCTATTCCACTAACTTGTAAACATACAGTAGAATTGCTTTTGTGATTATAGCAGAGGAATCTCTGATGATTTATCAGGGAGAATCTTATTATTAGTCTTGTCAAGATGATAAGTTCATTAATTATCCAGTAGTTTTGTTGATCATTTCATTTCTTCATATGAATAATTTAAAACTTTGATACATGCAGTAATTTTCATGAAAGACCTTCATACTGGTCAGCTTGTCAGTTGCACATAAAAGACTTAAATCCCAAATTAAATATCTAGTGTCCTTTGCAATCTTGGTGAAGTTAATTGAAACACTTGCTTTCACCATTTCTAATCCTGCTATAACAGTCTAAAAGAAATTACCAAAATAAAACATCTTATCATTATAAGCAAAAAGTTAATTAGTTTTATAGTTTATTTCATTACTACTAAATTTTTGTGACACAAATAATGTTTCCGTATGCTATTTCCCATCTATTCCTTATAGCAAAGCAAGCTGAAGAATTAAGAGCAAGGCACTAAGGGACAAGTAATAGATGAGGTAATAAAGTGTTAACTGTTGGAAAGTAGCTCTATATTCCCAGTTCTTAAAAAAGAAACAGAAACAAATCCAGTATCATTTTATTACTATGTCTATGACATGGAATTACTGAGGACCAATCCCAAATGAAGTCTCAAAAATGAGCTACAGTTTTGAGTTACTGCCTTTGAGCAGCATTAAGATGTGTCTGTTGCTTTTATTGTTGTGTTGGGTACTGATATGTTCCTCACTGTCACAGTATCTGAAGATGGAGACATCAGTATATTTCAATACATCTCCATCTTTCCAGTACTTATCTGTGAAGCTTTCCCCCCCCCCCGAGGGATAATGCAACTTAGTCCCATCTTATAGACACAGAACTGAGTAAAAAAAATTTTTGTCTTGCTAAATTTGCAGTGTATTTATGACCAGAGATTGTTTTCAAAAGGTGATAAATAGAAACTGAATTTTCCAAATATGCCTCTTAGCCAAATTAAGCACAATAAATATTTAGCCTAGGAAATAATCAAATGCATGTAGACTGTCCATTCAGAACATAAATGAATATTCACATGCTAAGCATACAAATTCAAAGTTTTCCACAAAACTGTTTCCTTAACTGGTTACAGATCTGACAGAGTACCTGGGATGGTTGGTCTCTGATCAGCTGCTTCTTGTTAAAGTCCTGCATTATCTGTCTGCATAGAAGCAGGCAGCCAAGATTTACGATGAGAGTCTTTTAACTAGTAAATGAAAGATTTTCAAATGTTCTAAATATGAAGAAAAAGGTAAAATGAAAAAATCAGACAGTTTTCTTTTAAGAGTGAAAATACACATTTGTATGGAAATGGGTCAAATATGGTAATGGGATTAAGTCATCTAGAAACGTAACCTCCAGAAACATATGCTCATTGTCATATGCTACAATCACCTATGGTATCATAGGTGGAGAAAGGCATGTTCAACACTTCATTGGAATAAACTTTGAGATTCTGGACTTGGTTGCCTTCCAGTGCAAGGACTCATTGATTCATCTCATGCTGTATACCCAGATTATCAGAGAATTAATTCTCTTTTGAAGAGATCAGTATCTTAAGGGATACCCCACAGACACACGTCTGAAGTCAGTAGATCATTTATGAATTTCTAGGTGATTAGTGGAACACCATTCAAATACAGCAGAGAGGCTGGGATATTTTATTTCTAGCTGCCATTTTGGCCAATTTGCTTTTAATACAAATCTTTGTCAGGTACAAATGACCTCTAGAGCTGTATGCATATAGTATAATGCAAAATTACCTCAGATTATTCAAATCTGAGTTAAGGATAGGACCACAGTCATATCCCAGAGAGAGAATGAAAATGAAGGAAAACCTTGCTTACCTTCACCCAGCTAGGCTGATCAACATGTACTCAGAGAAGATTAGCAAGTCCAATAGTCAAACTCATCAAAATATATGTTCCTGAATAGGAGTCAGAGATAATCTTCATGCAACATTTTTTAAAGTAGCACTTTTCTTCGTAGGTCATCTATACTATGAGGATGGGTTGTATGCAATGCTGGGGAGAGTTAGCCTTCACTTAATGGAGTTGTGGGCACACCCAGTTGGTTAACAGCACCTGTGATTTTCATGGGAATCATTTAGGCCTTGTGTATTTATGTATGTCAGTGGGACTGGAACTTGTGCCAGACTCAAGTCACCTCCAGAAGTAAGTACAAAGCTCTACTAGCTCGGTGTACTCAGTTCAGTAAATATTTTTGGTATTGAGGATACTGATTGACTGGTGAAGCTTATATGGTCAGATCAATATCTTCCCTGGGAAAGAAGTTTCATAATTTGCATTTGCCTTTTCAGTTCCTGAAAGATCTGAGAGGGTGTTTAATATTTTGCCCTTTTTCTTTTTGTTCTTTTTCTTACAAAATCTACGCTGCCAATTTATTCTCTCTGAAGTGTAACTTGTGTGACTAGTACTGGAGTTGCATGGAAAAACATACCTATTGGCCTTGTCTTCTGTCAGGTGATGTACAGTTCAGAATGCTTTCACTTCTAGCCTAACAAGTATGGTACCTTTAGTAATGCCATTCACTGTTCAGTCAAGCAGTCTGATGGCAATCATTATCCTTACTCCTCCTTCATCAACCACTAACACTTGGATAGCAGGAAAGGCACTGCTGTCCCTCTCAGAGAATGCAGTGCTGCTGTGCCATTGTTCTAGGGTGGGAATTCATCATTACCGATCCAGGTGTTAATATAATTTTTAATGTCATAGTACATATGCAGAAGAATATTAGGGTGTTTGTTGATAATTACTTTGAGCAAGACAAGGTGCAAAAGGAAATGGCTTCTGCCAGTATGAAATATTTTATTGAAACATATCTAGTTACATACATGATATAATACACACGTAGGGGTGTTACAAATATGATGTGTGGCTTCATACAATGTGCTTCCCAATATGAGATTCAAAATAATAATTTTCAAAGCTACAGAAATACAGCAAACCCATACTTTAATTTTTGAAGTTTTAGACTTCAATGAACTTTAACTTTTTGCTAATGTGCAGAACATCTTATACAGTTCATGAGACTGGAGAAGAAGCAGTACTATGCTCATCTTGGCATGTCATGCACATATGACAATTACTTTGCAAGTGAAAGCAACTTTTCTATATCTTTTATTTTAATGGGAAAGAGATTAATATTTTTCAATTTTAATCAGATACAGTTTGAATGGCAATCTCTCATACCACCTTTGTCTCCTGATAATTTTTGGTTTACTAATTAAACTATAGAGGTGCAGGAAGATACTAGGAACTATACAATTTAGCTGATCAAGATAAGGTAATGAATAAACAGAGTAATAATCAAAGCAAACTGTTTACAAACAGAAGGAAAACAATGATTATAAAAAGACAAATGTATATTTAGTGAAATAAATATTTCCCTGCAATAAATTTCCAATATTTCGTTATTCTGTTATTTAAAACATTCTAAGCTGTAAAAAAGAACTCAAGAGAAATTGATAAAACGTATTACAATAAGACTTTCTCCAAATGAGACTCTTTCTCCAGTTTTTCTTATCTAGCAATTGAAGAATGTTCTTACAGATAGTT
>JANHGN010019846.1:145580-156201 GCA_024605025.1 Megaceryle maxima | reverse complement strand
AAACAGTAGGCCGAAGGAAGAGAAACTAAGAAGGACGGAGAAGGGCTATTTAAAAAAAAAAAGTCTCCACCCCCCCCCCCCCCCCCCAATCCAATGTCAAAACTTAGAAGCACTGAAGTTCAATGATAGTGAAAATAGATGTTGTAGTATGCACATTAAGAGCATCTTAATTTCTGCATACCACTCAAATCCATAACATAAGAATGATCTGAAAGCAGATGGATTATGTATGAGGGTACGTTTTATGACAATACAGGCTTGCAAACTAGAAAAACCCAGCTACTTTGAGTTATTGCAGATTCCTGTGTATCGAGTGAACGTATACTACTTGGCTATGTGTACATTAGGAAATTAGCAACATTTGGATTTCCCATTATGTTTATTTTTAAATGGTGTACCTGATGTGTCTCCAGACCTGTTCAAGTTGAAGAACTTGTCTTAAAATTCAGGGAAGTCTGTGTCTCTTTCTAGCATTAATTCTCTGTGGTTCAGTGGCTCTGTCAGAGGCTTTACCACATTCCCTGCTTTCATTTCCTCATTGCCTATTTGTCTGTTCTGCCTGTGTTGCCGCTTTCTGGCTTGAAAGAACATTTTTAGTTTGTGTAGTATGTCCCTGCATATGTCTGTCTGCAGCACAGCAACTGCTGTACCATCTCTATTCCCTACTTCCATCCTGTGGACTGAATGGCTTGTGTACTTGGATTAGTGTAGTAACTACTTCTGAATTTTCTTTTAGAAAACATGGGGGTGTTAGATACTGGTTTTCTTCATTTTGTATGTGTGGTTTTAAAAAATGCATGCATGTGCAAGCAGCAAGTCAGCATTTGCTGTATACCGTTTTTGTTTAGGTATATGGTCTTGGTATATTTTAAAAAGCACCTTTCTGAATGTGACTTCTCATAAAATGCTAGGAAGAGTAAAAGCTATATGGAACACAAACTTATTTTCTACCAATCTCAACTGTGAGAAGGGAAAGGCTAATATAGGAAAAGATCTCCAGGCTTCTTTCTATGTGCTTATTTCATTCCTCTGATGCAGATAGATGTGTGTGTGTAGTTAGAAGTCATATAACTACAATTATATTTCTGCTATCAGTTGTATTAATAGTTATTAACAACAACAATTAAATGATGTAATAGTATAATAAACAGTATTATGTATTTTATATAAAGTATATTAATGTGTCTATATACACTATATATTAGTGAGATATGTGTCTTTTGGGCAGTCTAACAAATTAGTATGTCGACATCTTAATGTTTAGCAGGAAAGCGTTAATATTTACTGTTCATTTGCATATGATAACACTTTTTTTGTTTTCCTTTGGCATGAAATGGAGCAAGGGTGTTCTTGCTGCAGCTTTGGGCCTTTAATGCTGCAAAAGACTGATCAGTTACTCAAAATAGCTGCCAGTGGAATCTGAGATCCTCAGGACAGCAGCTGATATGAGATAGTAGCCTAAAACAGATGGGAAGAAGTCGTCTTTTTGCCTCATCTCCAAATCTGTTTTTCTGCTTCTTGGGAAAATACATGTCAACCTCAAGACAGAGCTGTTAAAAAGTGACATGCCTTTCCTTAGGCTTATCATAATGACATTAATTTCATCAGACATGCCAAGTTTATATTAATGTTTGTTAATGTGATCTTATCCATACAGCTGCTATTCTGTTTTACACAATATACCAATGATATTGATAAAATGGGTTTGTATGGATTAAATTCTGCACGTCATCATAATGTGTCTCTGTTTCATGAGAAACAGTTCACTCAAAAATACCATATTTTTTACTTCTGGCAGGTACAGAAGAGAAAGGACAAACATCAGTGCGAAAGCTTAGCAGTTCAGATGTTACATCTGAAAAGGTATGAAAGTGTTCCTCCATAGAAGAGGCATAATAGCATTATGGTACTCAGATGGCTTTTTCAAATTCCAGTTCAGAAACGTTTCAGTAATAGAAGCAGTCCATTCTTAATGAATGACACTTAACAGTACAATAGGATTTTTAAGCTTTCTCTTGGTAAAAGACATTGGGGCAGACTTCAAAAGACTTAAAAAAAAAAAAAAATTACTAATGTTGTTTATTGACCTTTTGTCTTATCATTTCTTCTCTTTTCTTCTCAAGAAGCTGCTTGATGATGAGGAGGAGATGTCTGAATTGCAACTTAGGCTTCTTGCACTTCAGTCCGCTAGTAAAAAATGGCAGCAAAAAGAACAACAGGTGATGAAGGAAAGCAAGGAAAAATTAACAAAAACAAAAAGTGTAACACAGAAAGTCAAAGCCAGTACAAAAGCACATTCAACAAAAAAAACTAGTGCTACAGGTAATAAGTTCATTGTTACTGAAATCGCTATCAATGGCATGTCCACTGAAAAAAAACCATAGTATGTCATGTGAAACTTTGGACAGTGAGCCTTTAATCCTTCTAAAACACCATACATCTACAAAAAGCTCTTGGGGAGTCTAGGATTAGGGGGAACTATTTAGGTGAGGTGAAGTTAATCACATATCTTTTTGTTGAAAGCCAAGCAAGCTTTGAGGAAACAACAGACAAAGACATCAAAAAAGATACAGCAGCAAAAGGAGCAAGACAGGCGTCAGAAAGAGGAAGACCAGAGGAAACTAGAGGAGGAAGAGGAGAGAAGAAAGAGAGAAGAAGAAATCAGAAAAATTAGGGACCTCTCAAATCAAGAAGAGCAGTATAATCGATTTATGAAACTAGTTGGAGGAAAGAGGAGATCAAGAAGCAGGGTAATGTATTTGTTACATGGTGTTCAGATGTTGTATTTGGGATTCATGAGTGATTTCTGTCTAGCCCCTCCTTATTATATCTCCCTCATTCCCTGCCCCCTCCTTAAAAAAAAAAAACAAAGCAAAACCAAACAAACCCAAACAACGAAACCTCAGAGTACTTAAGTGTTACCCATGTTTTAAACCCATGATAGGCAGGCATTTCCTTTGGATTGGTAAGATCAGTTTTTTATGAGTTGTTTTCCTTCTAAAGGTGTTTTGAACACTGGGATCAAAGAGCAGTCTATAATTTATCACAAACCAATCAAACAACCTTTCTTGGCTTTCTTCTCTTAGATTGCAGTTTTGTCTTCACATTTTCAAATTTTGTGTCTACAGAACTTCAGTGACCTGCTTATTACAAAATGTCATCTGAGGTTTGGTTTCTTTGTAGTATTCTTTTAATTTGTCAAGGTACAAAATGCACTCAGACACAAGATAATTATTTCAGCCTCATTACATGATGTCAGAGTTGTGTTAAATTTATGAATGAATAGAGGTACTGCAGTGGTCATCATGCTAAGCTTGTAGGCTGTCTTCATTCTCTCATCTTGAGGTTAGCAAAAAGCACTTTGATCACTACTGTTTTGTCTAAAACACTGGTACATAACAGAAAAATACTTTCCTCGGCATTAGTTCTTTCATAATGGAAGCAGGACAGCTGCTGCAGAGAGGTGCTTCAAGTGCTTGGAGCAACTGATGCTGTAAAGGGAAATGAAACTGCAACTAATGGAATTGGGACTCCCTATTAGAGGTCATATTATAGAAGAGTCCCATTAATAATAATAATGAGGAGTGGAAAATCGAGGCTGGAAGTGTTTAACTGTGAACTGTAGAAATTCTAAAAGCTACTGAAACGTCTACTCTGTGCCTCTGTAAGCTACAAATTGAGGAGTCTTAAATTGTACTTGTTTGTTCAGCATATATCAGTGTTCACTGAACATTGATTTGCATCCATATAGTGCTAGGCATTTTTTTGAACAATCTTGATTTATTAGTTGATTGTCTCTGGGCATGTTTCCGTGTGGTTTGTGGCGGCTTCTTAGACAATAAGAGGATTCTCCACCCGAGACATCAGTCTTAGAACAATCATAATGTGTTTTGCCTAAACGCACAAACTTTGTTGTAGTGAAGTTGATCCTGTGCAATTTTGTGTTGTTTCTGGCAAGGGTGGTTCAAGTGTTCTTGGTAATTACCATGACAGATTAACAGAAATAATACAAACATTTAATTCTTTCAGTGTTTCAGAAATATATAACCATGACAGTGGTTATATCAGATACATAATGACCTATTAGGTATTTAAAAATTGTTTCCTTGTATCATAACACCACCTACCCCCCATGCCCCTGAAGAGCTCCAGTTTTAAAACTGCTGGTTAGTTTGTCCAGTCACTACCTGCAATGGATTTGATTAAAAAGTAATCTTCAGTTTGCTCTTTCTGTACAAGCTAAGTAAACTGTATTTCTGAAGCTATTAGAAGACAAATTTTTAAGGGGCTGTTTCTAAAATTTACTTTTAATTGGTTTGCTCTAAAATAATAAGACCAGCTAAATAAACCACACTTTTTTTTTGTGTGTGTTTAGTCTTCAGATACAGACTTGAGATGGTCTTTTGATAAGCAGTCTACTGACAGTGCAGGAGGCATATATCAGTATGATAACTATGATGAAGTTGCTATGGATACAGATAGTGAAACTAACTCTCCAGGTAAGACTTATGTACAGTTTTCTTATTTGGTGACTGGTAAAAATACTTAAAGTAGGAAATGAATTATTACTTTAGAAGGAAAGTCTTTCTTTTGAGATGTGACAGTTACAGAGCTAGCACTTCAAGGTGAGCTAATTGTCTTGTTTTAATGCTGACTGTAGTGCTATTTTGAAGGTTTTCAAGGTTGTACTGTCCTCACTGCAGTACTGTAGAGTTTATTCCTGTGCATTCCCAAGCAGCTGTGTAGAAAGTAAGGTCTCCAGGGTGTTGACTGGATAGACAGCAGTTTTGCAAAAAAAAGGCCTGGGAGTCCTGATGGACATAAAGTGAAATGTGAATCAGCAGCGTGGCTTTGGGTGAGAAAGGCAAACTGCAGCCTGGGTTGTAGCACTGTGACTGTAATGGATGAGTGGTGATGGGGGGTGCTGTTAGCCTGAGTCTGCGCCAGTTTTCTGGCTTCCCTGTAGGAGAAAGATAGTGACCTACTAGAAGGAGTCTAGGAAAGGATTTTTCTGACTAAAGGAAACTGTTTCAGGCTTGTTTTCATAAAGTCCATTGGGGACTGGAGCACTTGATTTATAGAAAGAGACTTGGAGAGCTGAGTTTGTTGGTATAGCGAAGGAAGGCTTTTGCTGCTGTCTTCAACTACCTAGTGGGCAGTTATAAAGATGACAGTGGTCTGTAGAGTGTGCAACAGAACAAGGGACAGCACTTAAATTGTAACAAAACAAATTCTGGTTAGATACAAGGGATAATGTTCACAGAGGGTGGTCAAACAGTAGAACAGCTTAACTGGAAATATTGTTGAATCTCCATCCTCAAATATACTTGAAACTTGACAGGACATGGCACTTAACAACCTGACTGGGGGCAGCCCTGCTTTGAGCACCTGTGCTGGAACATTTGCCTTCCAGAGGTCTCTTCCAGCCAAAATGATTTTTTGATTCTGAGTTTGAGTTGCTTTTAAGGTATTCAGGTTTCCTCATTCCATCTCAATGTGTGGAGTGTTGATAAAGCTTCATTAAGCATACAACCTTATTGGCCATTTTTATTACTCTTTCTTTTCATCCAGTGTGTTGTTTTCTCCTTTCTTGTCAGCCTTCCTTATACGTTAATTTGTTAAAATACTGTACCTGTTGTTTTGGGCCTACCTGAATCTTCTCTTGATGAAGCATCTCAAGCTCTAGTTTTATCTTTCAGATTTCAGTATCAGCTGTGCATTTGGTCTGCATATATCCTAATTTATATTGTGGTTTTGGTAGCCAATAGTCAGACTTTGTTGAGATACCTAGTTTAAGAAGGTAGATTTTTGCAAATTAAATCAAATATAAGGGCTGAATAATTCTGAACCATTACCTTAGTAGTACTGTTTGCCTGTACTTACATTTCATATGTAAAATAGAAGGACAGGTAACTACTTATGATTATTTTTTTATTATATGTAAGAAATAAATGCACTGTGCTGTGTTAAGCTTTAAAATTGGTACATGTAAAAACAGTTGTCTCCTGCTGCATTAAGTCAGTTGAAGTGTAAGTGTAAGTTGGTGTTTAGTAATTACCTGCCAGATTTCTTACACCTACTAAGTATTTCATTTTAATTACAGCTTCTTCTCCAGTGCAGCCTCCTTTCTTTGAGTGTCCAATAGGATATTTTCCACCTCCAGTACCACCAATTTCCTTGCCACTGCCACCTCCAATTCCAGTAAGTAACCTTGAAAGGGGTGTGTTTTTAAAAATGTTTAGTTTTCATTTTGTATCTTATTTCTAATGCTAAAGTTAGTATTAAACATAGATTCTGTTTTTGATACAAATCTCTGTTTGGTGATTCCTTTGAACTATCTGAAACTTGTGGCTGTTTTTTTAAAAACTGTTTCAGCTGAGTTTTGGCTGATCCAGTTCCTGTTTAATGGAAGTTTTCCCTATTTGAACAAAAACTTTAATTATTAGAGCTGTGCTGTTTTATAACAAAGCAAAAATTGTGGAAGCACATAAAGAAATATAATGAATTGTGTGTGTTAGCACAGGGAAACTTTGCCTCTTATCTATAGACCATGTATGTAGGTATGCTTATTCTCTGACTTTTTGCCTTGGGGTTGAAATCAACCAAAACCATAGGTCATCACAGTCCTTTCAAACTTTGTGTGTTTTCATGCTGTCTTCTCACCTAAGAATCAGCATGGAAATTGAATTATTGTGTTTCCCCCCCCCGCCTAGTTTTCTTTGATTTTCTTTGAATGATTGCTACTTTTCTTAGTAAAGCAGTAGAAAGTTGCCATACCCTGCCATGACAGGGTATGATTTTTTGACTTAAGCAAAATGGTGATTTTTGTTAGCTTAAATTCGTAACTGTTTAAGGACTGTGGGTTGGTGGGATGGGTTTGGGTTTGTTTTTGTTTTGTGTTTGGTTTGTTTTTTGTTTTGACTTGTCTGAACCTGTCTGGTTAGCCGTATTTTGTGGCTAGACTATCTCTGATTACACTTAGTTTGTATGTCTTCTCTACCTTACTATCTATGTGTTAACTTGTTTCCATTATCATCTTTGAATAATCACTATCTTTAGCAGCAGCCTTTGGCAGTGATCTAAAACCACTGCACTTTGAATTAGTTTTAAACCATGGTGTAATTTAGGTCTCAACCTCTGCTAAATAATCAAAGCAGTAGAAATCCTCATGTTTCAAACCCTTGTTTTCATTTTTTTTTATCTCAGCCTGTAGCATCTTTGAGTCAACTTTATGTGGAGGGTATTTCTTGTGTTTCTCTTGAGCCACCTCCACCTCTTCCACCTCTTCCTCCTGAAGAGCCTGAACAGCCACCAAAACCTCCATTTGCTGATGAGGAAGAGGAAGAGGAGATGCTCTTAAGAGAAGAATTACTCAAGTCTCTAGCCAACAAACGAGCTTTCAGATCTGAGGTACTCCATTGGTTTTTGAATGTAAACCTCTAGATGGCAATCATAGAATAGAATCATAGAATGCTTTGAGTTGGAAGGGACCTTTAAAGGTCATCTAGCCCAATGAGCAGTGATGCCTTCAACTAGATTAGGTTGCTTAGAGCCCAGTCCAACCTGACCTTGAATATTTTTGGGGATGGGGCTTCTACCATCTCTCTGGGCAACATGTGTCAGTGTTTCAACACCGTCATTGTAAAAGATTTCATCCTTATGGCTGATCTAAATCTTCCCCCTTTTTAATTTAAAACCATTACCTCTTGTCCTATTGTAGCAGGTCCTGCTAAAAAGACTGTCCCCATATTTTTTATAGGCCCTCTTTAAGTATTGAAAGGCTGCTATAAGGTCTCACCGGAGCCTTCTCTTCTCCAGGTGGAACTAACCCCCCCAGCTCTCTCAGCCCAGTGATAATGTTGACCAAAACTTAAATATGACCTGCTAAGTTAGGATTGCAGGCTTTTCTTTAATGCTGCCTTTCTGGTGACTTAAAAAAAATTTCTCTGACTTTTTCATCACCCTCTGTTCCCCTCTCTCCCAAAAAAAAAAAAAAAACAACAACCAAAAGCCACCAGGAACACTCTTTGAATTGTAAATTGCATCTTGTCTTTTATTTCCAAAGAAATTATGAAACTTCCAGGTACTGAAAATGTGTATGTTTTCAGGGGAATGGGCAATTTCTGGAAAAAAAAAGTTTATTATTGGCTGTCAGAAAACAGTGCACTTAACTTTGCTTCAATCTTCGAGCAAAAGGAGTTAGAGGTTAACAATTCTATTTTTTTTGTTTATTTCTCAATAAAAAAAGGACATGGATCTTCTGTAGCTGCCCTGTGAATAGCTGACATATTATTGTCTGCCTTTTTGATACTACTGCAGAAATACAAGATTTGTCTTAATATGCTTGGATAGTTTGCCTAAATCACAACTCCATCACGATCCGTTATGATAGTTTGCCTAAATCACAATTCCAAGTTCTGAGACATATATGGAACAATCTCATTTATGCTTATGTCTTTTAAAATAGCTGTGTGTAGTGTGGTTTTATGACTATATTTTTGTTTTATTTTGTTAGGAAACTTCAAGTAACAGTGGTCCACCTTCACCTCCTGTTCCAGATAATTTGCAAGCACTGCCTAGAAGCAATCTCTCTGCTGTCAGTATTAATACCGTGTCTCAGCCACGGGTACAAAATACAAAGTTTGTTAGAGTACCGAGGCCTCCAAGAGCAGTGATCACAGTAAGGAAACATTGGTGCTTTCTATGTATAAAGCTGTGAGTTGAAGTTGTCCTCAGTTCAAGTGAACAACAGATGTAACATTTTATAGTGATACAGCACAGATTGAATGGTGGAGCTTCAACTAAATATTTGAATTATTGGTAACTTTGATAATCCATATGGTCTTCCAGAAATAATTTGACACTCAAGTTAGAATTTACAGTTTAAGAAAGCACCAAAGCACACCAGCAGTCAATCTGAATGAAGCGACTGAATTGTAGTTCAATTAATTACTTCTCCAGATTAGCACGGACAGTGGTAGCTAAGCCAATCTGATCACTGTTGCCAAAAAAGAGGTGGTCTTCCTGTTTCTCCTGCCCCTGACCAAATGGTGTTTCCTTTCTTTTAAACTGAAGTCTGGAACATCAGTCCTGTTGCTTAACTTAACATTCTAAACTGGTTAGAAAACTAACCCTGGGGGAGAAAAATACTTTTCCATATAGGAAGAGTTGAATTTTTTCAGTGAATGGTGTGAGAGCATCAGAACTAGTACAGAAGTGGTAGCAGATGGCATGTCTGTGTGCAGGTGGAAGACAGAGGAGAGAGTATTCAGGCAGCAAATTTCGTTATATTAGCTCAAGCCATATTCTTTAACTTTACCTTCATTTGAATGGTCATGGAAGGTATGTGCAGATAGCATTTGATTTGTGATGTCTGCAGCCTTTTTGGATTGTTGGAAAAGCATCATAAAAACTTACTTGCCTGTATTATGCCAGATGGGAAGCCCATGCAGTCTACTGTTCTAGTTTATGGCAGTTGAACTGTATGTAGTGAATAGTTTGTGATGATTTTAACAACATGTCTTGAAAGCTAGGATTGATGTAGCTTTCCCCATGCAGCTTATCTAATGAATACTATGACTGAGTCCATACCTTTGCCTTCCTGTCATTGGATGATGTCTCTAATAAGCATTTTTTTGTTTTTCACTATATTGGGAGGAATATATAGTATCTTCAGGACTATTAAATCCCTAGCAAATATAGCTGTAGTTGGCCAGCAGCTTTCTTGCTCATAAATACAGGCTGTATGGTGGTTTGGTTGCCTGATGCCATAACTGGGAGGGGGGGAAGCTTAAGATGGTGAAGACCTGAATGTTCCTCTTTTGGTCATTCTAAGGCCTACTTTCTTTTATTTAGGAAAATTGTTCTCTTAAAGTGGATACATGGTGTGTTTGGTTTTTTTTCCATTCCCATCTTCAAAATCTACTTTAAATCCTGCCTCTGACTAGAGTACTAGAGTAATTGTTCTACTTGGGCATGTTTGTCTTCTCTACAATCATTTAATGTTTACTTACACTTTTAAGTGCTCTTACGCTTAAATACTGAAGCTATAATGAAAAAAAACCAAGCTACCATGTTTTCTATTGTCCTGAGATTTTAACTGCTGTTGTATAAATGAGGGAGAACATGTTACAGCAGAGCTGTTGATTTGTTTTGATAACATAAATATTATTATCAGCTATGCTGTTGAAAGGCATTATGTAAATGTTAAAAACCTGGAACTGAATTTCAGTGCCTGTTGCTAATGATGGTTAGCTTGGTTAAAACTGACAGATTAGTACCTTGTATTTGAATCAGCAAGCTTGCCTAGTGCCTTTTTTTTACAAAAAAAACCCCAACCAAACAAACCCCAAACATTTTAGAAACACCACATTTTGCATTGTTAATATTTTTAAATAGCTTGAGATATAGAATATTTATATATAAAATAGGTGTGTTTTGAAGAACTGTGAATACAATATGATGTGAAAACAATATTGATTACTCCTGTTTAAGCTTTTAGAAACAGTTTATATTGAATGTTTATGATTGTTTGTAAACTTCGGTAGTACTTCGTATTTCTGACCAGAGCCTAAAAAAAGTGTACTCGAGAGAATTTTATCTTTAACTTAAAACATGATAG
>JANHGN010019846.1:96161-145480 GCA_024605025.1 Megaceryle maxima | reverse complement strand
GAGCCTAAAAAAAGTGTACTCGAGAGAATTTTGTCTTTAACTTAAAACATGATAGTTTTCCTGTGAGTATTGTTGAATATATACAGAAATGAAAAAAATCAAAGAGATGGAGAAAATAGAAATTCTTCAGGTGGTTGAAATTAATTTCATAGTTTTAGGGGCTTGGTAGCTTTGAGATGTTTGAGTAGGCTATACCAGTGCCTTGTTCTGCTTTCTGACACCAATATAAATTGGAATTTCACCTACCTGTGCTATGGTGTGGAAAAGCAATGCAGCTGTAGTACATTCAGAAGTAGGTATGATCCTTAGTTTAAGAACTGTCCATAAAGAGAATATCAAAAAGCAATGGTTGTGGAAATTGGGTATTTTCCACTTTAAAAAGTGTTTTTTTTCTGTGAAGTGCGTGCTTTAAAAGACACTTAGAGCTTTGAAGAGATCATGTCTTGAGGTAAAGGTTAAATGTCCACTGTCATTGTCTAGACCAACACACAGAGAAGAGGAGCCGTGTCTGCTCTTGTGAACTAAGTTGCTGCTTTTCAGGCTGTAACTGCGAAGCATTTGAGGTTAATCTAAATTGTCTGCTCGTTTCTGCATCTATCTTTGTGCTGAAATTTGCTGTCATTTGATCTTGAATGAGCTGTCTCAGTTAGCAATATTGGCAAAAAGTGATTAATCTTGTTTCATGTTCTTTATGTACTTCTGGTGTTCTGCCAATTTATCTGCCTGAGCAGCTAGCTCACAGTAAGGTCAGCTAAGAGTAACTGTGGGGCAAGAGGCATCACAACTGTGTGGCAGAAAGATGAGACACTTCTGGTACATCTACCACAGCATTTCTAGTGCAGACTTTGATCGTTCCCTTTCAGTTACTTAAAATTGCTTGCAGATGATAATTTTGATTACAATTAAGTGTAGGAGTCAAAGGCTTGAGATTTGTATCCTGTGACTGTGGAGATATAAGTATGCTGGAGATATTTGGGAATAGGTTGAAAATGGAGTACCTTTCATGTTACAATATCAAGAATAGGTACATTTTATCTGTCTTGTAGTGGAGATGAAGAAATATGTAGGTGGTTTATTTCTTACAACATGGAATTGGAGTGCCATAATAACAAAAGGAGTTAACCTCCTTTTTCTCTTCTAGTAAGTATGTCCTTAGTTATATCTGTGTCTAACTTTTTCTTGCTAACTTTTTTCATTTTTCTCATAGCTTCCAAAACACAAGTCTGTTGTGGTTACTTTGAATGACTCAGATGATAGTGAGTCTGATGGAGAGCCGTCCAACTCAACCAGCAGTGTGTTTGGAGGATTAGAATCTATGATAAAAGAAGCAAGGAGAAATGTTGAGGTAAACACTATTGACATTAAGTAAGTTTATTTTGTGATTATTTTGCTTTGTATATAGAATTTGAACTTTAGGATTAGGTCGAGTAGTAATTGGAATACATCAGAAATGGGCAAGAGTGAGTACATTTACTCCTGTCTGGACCATTACCTTTTAATTTGAATTGCACAAGCTGATTAAAATAATTTTTTTGTTAAGGTGACATCCTGAAGATAGAAATTGTAATATATTTTAGTTTCATATTTGAAATCAAAATTCAATGCACCTTTAATTACTAGCAAAAAAAAAAAGACTGAGATCTTACTAACCTTGAACTAGCCTTAAGTTTGTGATGAAATGTCTCTTAAAAATAGTAGTTAATACCTGTGTTTAGAATGGCTAGTACTGACTTGTACCTCGTTGTAACAGGCCTCAAAAATCAAAGCCCCTCCAAAATCAGAAAAGGAAAATGATCCAATGAGAACTCCAGAGGCTCTACCAGAAGATAAGAAGATAGAATACAGACTCTTAAAAGAAGAAATTGCCAGGTACAGCTGAGTTTGTTAATGTAAAATGTATATTCTTTGTAGTCCTTTACTAGTCTGTTTTTGTAACTGAAAGGAAAATCTGAGTTTGAAAGCCTTGCCATTACCTTCAGGTTTTTCTCCCACTAATTTTTAGTGAGATATCATAGGAGTCTAAGTTGTCTTTGGATTTGAACTGACTTATAGTCGTTGATTGTACTTGTGGAAAGTGTGTGAGGTTTTTTGTTTATTTGTTCATTTTAAACTTGAAATCTTGTCCTGCTACTTTTTTGAAGATTTGAAGTACACATCAAAATGCATGTTGAAGCTACTGAACATCTTTGCTTTTTAACATCTCTATTTTAGTCGTGAGAAGCAACGCTTAATTAAGTCTGATCCACTGAGGAACAATACATCCCCTGCAAACTCTGATGGTGAAGTTGATGGAATTGGGAGAATAGCAGTAGTGACAAAGCAAGTCACAGAAGCAGAAGCAAAGCTTAAGAAAAACAGGTATGTATTTCACTGTCAGAAGTCCTACCTTGTCTGCTTAGAATGTGTAGCATGTAAAGTACAGCACATGACTTGTTTTCTGTTGTCTTGACCTATTCAGTCTTGAATTCTATTGCAGTAAAAAAGGAATTGCCTTGTAATGTATGTGGTATTTCATGGTAACTTACATATGCTTTGTCATGCTGTTTTCAACTCTTCTTGTGTTCAGCTCTAGAGTGTCATGTGTCACCTAACAACTCTGAAATATGACATAAACGGTGTGCTTTTCACTATTTGCTACACTTTGAGGGTAGCATGTTTCAATGGGATATGCCTGATAGCTATATAGCTATATATAAAAGTGTTTCTGCAGAACAGTTACACTGTTTAAAGCTTTTCCTGTATGCCTGTTCTCTTTTAGTATGCCTCTATGTTTCTCACTCTTCCAAGTTACTGTGGAAAATACAGGTGGTTTGCATCTCTTTCTCTGCTTCCATTGCCACTTGATTATTTCTTTGTGGTCCTGTGAACAAACTGGTTTGTGGTCAGACATCAATTCAAGGACATTCTCCCCCCTCCCTTTATTCACACCCATTTAAGTCTTTGCCTCGCTTCCTTTAATGCATAGCTTTTTAATTACTCTGCCATTATGCCATAATACTATGGCTTGTAGTCTGCTGCTGTGTATGCATCCTAATGAAGAATTGGGTTGTTACTTCAGAAAGCAAGAACGTGGTGTTTTGGATGTCTTTACGTTAAAAAATTTGCTTACCTTCCCCTGTCCTCATCACTAGAATGTTTTCACCTGCTTTATACTGACATGCTGAACTTGGGATACTGAAATGTGCTGTATGTACTACTGTTATTTATTGTCTCATGGATGTTAGGACTACCTGGAGAAACCCAGAATGTTATTAAAGTGAAAAGGAGCTAGGTTCTTAACTAAGGTGTCAGAGGAGTAGCAATGGCTCTTAAAATTCCCTTTGGAAAATACTTTGTTACATGGCTTTTCTACTTTTAGACTGCTGTTGATGAAAGATGAATCTGTCTTGAAACATTTGTTACAACAAGAGGCTAAGAAGAGAGAGAATGTTCGAATTGCTGAAAATAAAATTAGCAAACTGGCTGAACAGCTGCAAGCAACAGAGAAGATCTTGAATGCTAATAAGATGTTTCTCAAGAAGCTTCAGGAACAAGTAACTTGAATTTTGAAATGTTTGTTTTCCTAGAACTGGAAATGATAAAATGGGAAGCCTGATTTTTGGAGGCAGTAGTAATTCTTTGAATTAATCATTAATTAATTACTGTGTCTTTTCTGATTGTATTGTTTTATGTGATAGTATCAGAATATTTGCATCTTACTTTAGTGTTTTTTCTTTTTTTTTTTTTTTCAGATTCATAAAGTTCAACAACGAGTTACAGTAAAAAAAGCTCTGGCATTAAAATATGGGGAAGAACTTGCTCGAGCAAAAGCAGTAGCAAGTAAGGAAATTGGGAAACGAAAACTGGAGCAAGATCATCTTGGAGTAAGTCTGTTGTATATTTTTAAGCCATGTTGTACTTAAAAAGCAGTAGCAATTTTGATTAGGAAACAGTCCAAGTGACATTTCAGGAAAACATTATAGGGAAACATTTCAAAAAGTACTGTAGGAATCTTTCTGTTGATTTCATTTTTTTTTTTTTTTGAGAATTCCACTGGAAAAAAAAAATCACTTTAAAAAGAAAGCTGTTCAAACCCTATGCTTCTGTGCCAGGGGAATGCCATTAATAGATAAATAAGCGCAGCTATGTGCCTGTGAAGGAAGGACAGAAATACTTGATTGTTTGTAGACATCTGTCATTTTGTTAAAACTGTGTAGCAAAGATGCTGAAGAGAGGATTTGATTTTCTTCTGAAACACAAAATGCAAAAAAACCCAAGACTGAAGTGGTTTTGGTTTGTGTTTTTTTTTTCTTTTTGCCCCTGCCCCACCCTCCCCAATACCACTGTGTACACTTGTTTTATAGGACACCTTTTAAATGTGGCCAAAACTTCTGTTGAAGCTCTATACATGATACAGGGTAATTTTTAACAAAAACCTGTAAAGCTGCCAATTGAATAGAGTGGAAAACTCTTTTGTAGTTTTCTTGATGTTTGAAATGTTCTGGTAAGAGTTTAAAATAGGTTTTTATAAACTCTGAATTAAGTATCTTGCCCATTTTTTCGTTTATCTTCTGTCAATCAGTAAATGTGAAAATCAAATAAAGGGGATCTCTTTCTTTTCAGCCAAGCAAAATGTTGAAATTGGAGAACTCCCCTGCATCGAGTCCAAAAAAGCATTCAGCAGAATTGATTGCACTAGAGAAAAAGCGGCTACAGCAACTGGAGTATGAATATGCTCTAAAGATTCAGAAATTGAAAGAGGCCCGAGCACTTCAAACCAAGGAACAATCAAATATTGCACCTCATGCAGAAGAGGAATCTGAATTTGCCTTACCTCAGCCATCACTTCATGACCTTACACAGGATAAATTGTCTTTAGACAGTGAAGAAAACTACTTTGACGATGAAGTTCTGTCAAATTCAAACCGAGAACGAAGGAGATCTTTCAGAGAATCCAATTCTTTCACTAAACCAAATCTTAAACACATGGACACTCCAAAACAAGAAACTATCAACAAACTTTCTAAAAAGGCATCAGAGGAGCCTGAGCTGTTTCTTGGGTTGAATATTGATGAACTGAAAAAACTTTATGCTAAAGCTGACAGCTTGAAAGAGCTGCTAGTGAAAACTACTGCCTTTATAGTACCTAAGGAAGATCTGTTGTGTGGTCAGGTAAATGCTCTAAAACGAAATATGAAGGTTGTCCTTATCGGGTGGTATCGCAATTGCTGTATGTATGTTTCTGTTTCCTAGGAAATTTCAGTGGACATGGATGTTGTTACATCACAAAATAAACAAACTGAAGTGAAACCATTTCCATTTGGACCGTATCATAGTCCTCTTCTAGTATTTAAATCCTACAGGTATGAAGACCTTCGCAGCTATTTGATTTCTGTGTATATGCGTCTTTTTCAAGTATTCTTCACTATTCTTCCTTGATACCCAGGCGTCTATATAAAGATAAACAGGAAATTTGACTATCTGGAAAAAATTGTCTAGTTTAAGTAACCTGATGATTTAAGATACTGTCTGATATGCAAGGGTCCCGTGCAAAAAAAAAAATAAAATATCCAAACAGTGCAGTATGCTGCTTTTCCATAGTATTGTGTACTGTTCCATGCAACTGGATTGTTGTTTGGTCTAACTAAATTAAAAAAATAAATACAATTAAATAGTTAAGCATTTGAAAACAGGATTTTTATACCAAATATGAAGCAATCTAAACTCCAGGAAAATATTAACAGAAGATTGTTTCAATTAACAGTGTAAATCCTAGTCAAGTTTAGAGTGCTAGAGTCAGTTGAGCCAATCACCTGTTTTTGGATTCCTGCTCGGTGGAAAGAGGCATGACTACAGTGATTCATCTTGAATTAAAGTAGACACCTGCTAGTATAATCAATTTGACACGTCTGCATTTTGACTAAAGAGAGCTTTCTTCCTACGCATCAAATATTAAAAGAGTCTGGAATTTAAATGGGGGAAGTTCAGTCCTACCATGTGCTTCAGGTTTTTTATTTTTACGCTCTTAAGTAGTGAAAGATGGAGGATGCTTTCTTTACAGGACTATTAATTTTTAACTTCTTTTAGGTTATGGCTTCATTTCCTTAAGGAGCTAAAAATCCCAAAAGTAATGTAGTCAAACTTTTTAGCTAAAGACTTAAACCAAGCATTAGTTTACTCAGCTCAGACTGTTTTTTGTTTGTTTATACACTGTAAAATCCAATGTGGAGTTTGTAACTATTTTTTTTAGGTTATTTCATGGTTCTATCTCTACTTCTATTTGTCATTAGTCTTAGGACAGCTAAAGCAAAGTCCAGTTTTTCTAGAATTTGAGATTCAGTTTCAGTATTTTGACTCATTTTATAATGACTCAGTAGGGTCATTACTATGTGTTTTTATATGAGTGAAGTTCTGCACCTAAGGGAGAAGAGACTGCTAGAGCTATCTGTTTAGATTAAGTACTGTTCTGATCCCTCCCTCTCTCGCTGTTTGCACTTTCCTCTTAACTCTTAGAAGTCAGCAATGGTTTTGGTTAGTAATAGGGTTTTGGAAATAATGAGATGCAATACAGAAAAAGATTATTTTTTTAAATGTTTTTGTTTAGTAAAACTGATGTCTTACCTTGTGCACTTTGTCACAATAATTCTCTGTCTCATTTTAGGTTTAGTCCATATTTTCGAACCAAGGAAAAACTGTACCTCAGTTCAGTAACGTATAGCAACATGATTGAACCAAAACAGTGTTTCTGCCGATTTGATTTAACAGGCACGTGTAACGATGATGACTGTCAGTGGTGAGTTATTTTTAATTTTATTTGAACTAAACCTCTTTTCTAGATGTCTGACTCAAAGACCAAATTAGGCATGTTTTTAATTTCTTTAAAAGGTCTGGATTTATGATCCCATGCAGAAGTTCTAGAAAAAGTAATTTTTATTACCTTTTTTTAATAAGCAGATACTTGTTTGTCAGGAAAAAACCCTTTTTGTCTAAGCCATGAAGAAAAGAGGCTCTTTAGATGCAAGTTTAGAAAAGCAGTGTGGATTGTTAGAGAATATTTCACCTTTTGGTTGCCTTGTAATTTGGACAGGACAACTCCTGCTTTATAGCTTCAGTATTACTTCAAATCATCATGGAATGTCAAGTAGTTGTTACTATGAAGTACACCAGAGGTGTATCTTGGTGTTAACTGAAAGCATATACCTTTCTTATGCTATTATGTAAAAAAAAATACTATTGTAGTAGTGGAGCTGTAGTTTTCTGGGAAAATACTGGTGAAATTTGTTGCTTAGAAGCCTGGTGTTAAATTATATTTTAAAAAGTTTATTAAACAATGTTACATAGTATATTTAAAAAGTTGGTGCAAAAGCAAATGCATATGAATTAATCAGGAGAAAAGTAAATTTGGAAGCTTTTAACTACTGGAAAGGTATAAGGGGAGTGGACTTGAGCTGTCTTTTTTTCCTGCTTTCTGGTGGCAGACAGCTTTTTGGGGTCTGCTTTTAAGTGTTACCCTCAAACCACAGTTTGCATCTTGAAATACAAAGTGATATCTGATTCTTGTAACTCCCTTGTTTGAACTGGAAAGTTCTAAACACTGTTTGTGTTAATGTGAAGCAAGCGTGTAGAAGTTTATTTTCAAGTGTAGGGCTATAATGAAATAATGAAGACTAAGATTAAGTTACTGATGCAGGCTTAAGTGTAGAGAAGACCCAGACATATTTACCAGAGATTTCAAAGCAGATGATAGTGTTTTCTGCAGGTATAATTTTCTTTATGCCTCACCCTAGTGCGTACTAAAACCAACTTTCTAGTTACAAACCTTACTGAATTGTTCTTGTGATAAATATATTAATTGCTTATTTGTTTCTTTTAGGCAGCACATGAAAGATTGCACTCTTAGCCGTAAGCAGCTGTTTCAGGATATTCTGTCATATAATTTAGAACTGATTGGCTGTTCAGAAAAAAGCACCGATGAGGAAATCGGCGCTGCCACAGGTTTTTAAATCTTTTGTTGACTTCTGCATAGAAAGATTCCTTTCTGAAGGGAATGGCTTTCGTGAAAAGCTCTGGGTGGAAGGACTTTGAGATAAAGCAATGTATGAGATGCAGCTGTATGGCAAAAAGGTTTCTGCAGTTGTCTAATTCAGTCTCTTGTAGTGGGTAGTTACCTTGGTGTCTTTACAGCAAGAAAAAAATCATTGATCTGTGGAACATTTCATGGAAAAGAATAAAGTACTGCTGGGATTCAGGGGATTGGGGAGCAGTGGGGATGGAATCTTTCCCTCTTCCCTTCCTCACTTCTTTTTTTAACTGCTAGACTGGTCCATTTCAGGGGAGCTGGGATTTTGTAACAATGCTGTTGCCTTACAGGCAAGTTGCCAAACAGAATTTTTTTCAGTTTTTAATTTCTTTGGTTTAGTAAGTTAAAATACCATGCCTCTTGAAGCAGTCATATTTCATGAATTCAGCATAGGTTGTGCTAAATTGTTATCCATCAATTTTCATTTATGTGTTTACTGAAGACACAAATATTCTTGTTTCAGAAAAATATGTTGAAAAACTTTTTGGTATAAACAGAGACCGTATGTCAGTGGATCAGATGGCTGTTCTTCTGGCTAGCAATGTCAATGAAAGTAAAAGTCACAGTAAGTAACTTGTTATGTTAAATACAACTCAAACTTTTAAAAGTTAAGTACCTTGACAACTTTTACACCAAGAATATTTTGTTGTTGTTGTTTACATTATTTACCTCAGTATTATAAATTCTTCTCATGGTATATTAAAGGCAGTAGAGTTTGTTTTAAGGCAATGATGATATAGTTTTTGGAGTCCAGTTTGGAAAAGTGACTTAAGCACTTGGGTGCAATAGATACTTAAATTTAAGTAGTGTTGAAACTTACACATTTACGTTGCACTCACAGAATGTTTTTATCTAAAATCTTTGTTAGCAAAGGTGTTGTAATGTTGTATACAGTCAAGTAAAAGGATTTCTACTACTTTATTTATAGCACCTCCATTTACAACATGGAAAGATAAAAGGAAATGGAGACCCAAGTACTGGAGAAGGCCTCTCTTAGATAGTAGCAGCAGTGAAGAGGAACAGTTTGGACCTATTAAATATGGTAATCTTGATGGCTGACAACCATTAAAAAAGAATATGGGGGAGGGGGAAATACCAACCTCATCTCAACACCTTATTTTTAAAGTGGCTCTTAAAAAAACAACAAAAAAACATGGTGTTAATAGCTCTTGACTTCATATTTCCTATTTTGCATAAATTTTTATATAAAGTTTGACTTGAATTTGTGCTATTTAATGGAGGGGGAAAAATCTAGTATTATATAGGACTGGAAGTTGAGGTGAAATTTCTACTTACCTATTCTTAAAAGGAAAGTAAGGACTTATTTACCTAGAATGTTTCAGCTTTGCCCATAGACCACTAGGCTGTTTTTTTTTATTTTTCCCTGTCAGAACTCTTTAAGTACTAAAACTTCATGTGTTTTGTTACCTTAAATTTGTACAGGGTTAGTATTTGGTGTTGAGATCAGGAGTTAAGGTGCTCTTAAGTGGCATTTGAGACTTAGAAGCTTGCTAGAGCCTCAGTAACCTCGTGGTGTTTTACATGTGACTTGTGCGAGTGGGAGCTTTCAGATTTACCAAATGTTGCGTAAAGCATTTTTAGAGACTCAGAATTGAGAAATTTTTCTTTGTGGGACATTATTTCCTAATGCTGCCTAATGAACTGCCTTAATTGGTGTCTTTTCATCAAAGCAGCCTTTTTACTTCTATTTTATTTATTTCTATTTATTCTATTTACTGCTATTTATTACTTGCCTTCACATTTGAAACATAACCATTTTTCTACAGACAACACAATTTTAAGTTTTAGAGGATGTTGAAAGAACCGTATTTTGTTCTGGTCAGTGGCCACACTTGAAATACATAAATGCCACCCCTTCTGTGAATTCTAACCTTACAGGTAATTTCTGTTTTGAAAAGAAACATTTTTTTTTTTTTTTTATTTGCAGCCCATCCCACAGAACATAAAAAAAGAGTTCCAGCTCATGATGCTGTGGTGACTCCAGATGATGTCCGGTATTTTACCAGTGAGACTGATGACATTTCCAACTTGGAAGCGAGTGTCCAAGAAAACCCCTGTGATGTACAGCTTTGGATTAAACTTGCATACAAATACTTGAATCAAAATGAAGGGTAGGTGTGCTACATTTTAGATTTGATTTTGTACTTTACCCATGCTGCTATGATCACTTCCTTTCTGATGTTAAAGAACTTTCTTCAACAATGCCACAAATAAGCTATTACTTAAAAGCAGGTTAAAAAATAGATCAGATATCCTACTGTATGCAGTGGTGAGTATGTGAGTGAATTACACTGATGGTTTATCTTTGGGTAGGTTCTGATTCAGAATGGAAATTGAGGGAAAGTAGTTTGGGAGTAAGTTGTTTGTGTTTGAGAAATGCACAACCTGATGCATTCCTAAGATTACAGTGGCATGTTGTACTTCCAGTGATAAAGTAGTGGACTAATAAACTCAAATCCGTTTCTCCTCTACAGAGTTGAATGGTTGGAATTACTTTCATCAGAAAGCTTTCTTATACAAACAGTTCTGCTATATGGTTTTATCTCTGTAGAAATGGTCCAATTGAACATGTTTCTTATTTTGAGTGTTGGGTTTTTTTAAGCTTTTGGATTTTAGAAATTTCTTTAGTTTCTGTTCCTAAGTTATTCTGCAGGGTACTGTTTTTTTATTGCCAATCGGATAATTTCAGTAGGGATTCTGTCATGATGGTTTCATTCTAGACTTTGACTTTGAGTGAGGTACTCAATTCAACAGCTGCAGTAGGGAGGAAGGGGAATGGAGAGGAGCAGCATTCTTAAAAACCTTGTGTAAACTGTTGATAATGGAAAATGCAGCAAAAGATCAGTTTAGCCTGATCTCTAGAAGGGACAGAACTGGAAAGGCCAGTCTCATAGAAAATACTACAAGATAAGAGCACACTTTTCTTGGTCTTTTTCCAAGTACAGTTATATTTAAAAGAATGGAGAAAACCTTATGGAGGAGTGTGCATCATGTTTCTTAAAATGGCCACCTTCCCTATTCTCCCTCTGCCCCCTCACTACTCTGAAGAAACTTAGTGGTTTACTAAATGGCAGTGGTGATAGAAGGGGTTGGGAAGGCTTTAGACTTGCACATGATTAACTGTGTTAATTTTATTTTGGGACATGTGTTTTTCCTCTCATAAATGTCTATGCACAGTAATTTCTAAAGATGTTTTCAGATTAAATGTGACCTCAGAAGCTTTCTGTGGTTTTATGGAAGTTTGTTTATTAATTAAATCTCAGTTCTGTGGTTTGCAAGATCATCTGTTATTTGAGTTAATCTTATATTACTTTGCTGGTATGATCTCATTATAGTTCTCAAAAAATAAGGTCTCTGGGGTTTCCTAATGGTTTGGAGGCAGAGAAAAGCTGCATGACATGCATAGAAACCTGAAACAGAGGCTTATATTTGATGAAAGTAGAAAGTAAATTAAGTATGTAACAAAAATATTCTTTCTTACTTTATTAAGTATTTGAAATTTTTACTGAAGTTTTTCACTCTGTATGATGTAAATGATTTTATATGATTGCAGCTTAAGGCTTCTGCTTATGGATGCATTTTACCCCTTTTAAACTAGACTCTTGGTTGAATTGGCACCTTTTTCCTAGAAAACTTATTTTTTCATGCATTGTGATAATTGTACTTAAAAATAACCTTTGTAGAATGGAAACTTACTGAAACTTTGTGTAAAGGACAGCATGTTAAAAACCAACCAAACAAAACCCCCCAAACAAAACCAACAGATGTCTGACTGTATGTCACTCCCATTCTAATTATACATACCCATTTTCATATTTGATACTGCATTGTCATAATACTAACAGTTGATGTGAGTGCACTTTTAATTTTTACAGCTCATCGTCTGAGTGTTTAGATTCTACTTTAAATGTTTTGGCTCGAGCCCTTGAGAACAACAAAGAAAATCCTGAAATTTGGTGTCATTACCTCAGACTCTTCTCAAAGAGAGGAACCAAGGAGGAGATACAGGAAATGTGTGAAACAGCTGTGGAATATGCTCCCTCTTACCAAATATGGTGGACAGTAAGTAGAAATAACAAACTATATACTACATGTTCATGTGTTTTGTGCTGTAGAAAACCAGTACATATGACAGGGAAAGTGTGAGAAGGGAAGCACTTTGGTTTTTAAAAAACTCAGAAGTTTCTCAGGAAGTGAAGCATTTCAAAGTTTTATTTGCAGGATATTTGTAGAAATCATTATGTTTCCTCAGGTAATTATTTAAAAATCAAGATGTAACATTCCTTATGTTTTGTTACTTTAGCTTGCAAAATTTAACTTTGACTATCTGAATTTCATTATTTAAACAGTATTTTTTGAGGTTTAATGTGAAAATTTGGTGTGAGGCAGGGAAATATGGTTCAAAGGTGGTGAAAAATATCTGAAGTTAATGATTCATGTGATTATTTTTTTTAAACTTTAACCTGGAAGCTTTGCTAGTATTCTGATTAATATGAATTATTTCTGTACAGTTTCTGAATTTGGAGAATTCCTTTGATGGAAAAGACTATGTTTGTGGGAGGATGCTACAGTTCCTTATGGAAGTGACAGGGGGAGAAGAAAATCCAAATCTCGTGTCCTTTCAGCTGCTGGAGACTCTCCTGTACAGGGTTCACTTAAGCCTGTTCACAGGAAGACATCAGAATGCTCTTGTTCTGCTGCAGGTAACTTGCAGGTTACCACCCCATGAATTGTCTTGATACCTTCACCTTTCTACTCCTGTGACTCTCTGATAGTGTCAACCTTGTAAGAACTGTTCCTTCCTTTATTTGCTGAAGGCATTCTCCTAGAGACTGTTTTGAGATATAACACCATTTTAAAAATGGGATGTATTGTTGGCGTTTTAATTACCTATTTTGCTTTGGTGTAGCTAATAGCCCAGGCCAATAGGTCTCAAAATAATTCCCAGGTAATTGCTTTACTACCTGATTTCTGGTAAGCTGAAGAAAACTCTTCTGTAGTGAGGGGCCTGTGAGTAATGGTATTCACATGTTCAGGTACTCAAATGTTCATTGCTACAGAAATTATTAAACCAGTTATTTCTTGGCAATGAAAGTAGTATAGACCTGCTCCACAATTTGGAGACTATTAAAGGAGACTTTTTTGATCCCATGAACTGCAAAGTTATGGACTATCTCAGGCTTCTGTTGTGGCTGTAGAAAGAATTTAGGCCACAGTTACTGTTCTGTAGACAATAGAAGAGGTGGATGAAGGTGAGAAATCTGTTCCTACTGAAAGTGGAAGCTGCTGTAGTTTCAGTTGCAAGGTTTTTTTTCATTCTTGCCAGCAGGTGGCACCTGTTGCTTGCTACAGCCTAAACATTTTCCTCAGTTCTTTGGTTTAAGACCCTAATGCTTTATTTCTAGCTCCAGTTTAAATAGAAAGGTGTAATGCTGTGTTGACTTGCTCTAAAAGCTCTTCTGAACACAATACTGACAAATGTAACTGTCTGAATGAACAAAAAGAAGAGGGGAAAAACTCCATTTGTCTAATCAATGTGGAAATACAGTGTACATGAGTGAATATAACATGGGTTGGTTTCTCTTTCCCCAAAGCATCAACACAAAACCAAACTTTTTTTTTGTTTTTCCATATTAATCTGAAATGTGTAGCTAAAAAGAATGTCTTTGAAAGAAATTATTTAACCATGTTTAAGAGAAGATAATTTCTAAGTGAGTGCTACTCCAGAGTAAGTAGCAGTATGTCTCTTGGAACACTTGAAAGTGCATTTTCTCAAGTGAATATTTTGAAGGGTGGATAAGCAAAGTGTGTTTGAAACTTCAATTTTCATCTATTACAGGACAAGTGTCCTGCTGAATTTAGCCTAATTGAAGTGCTTTCATTCCCTTGAAAGTGCATTCTTTGATTGTACTGCATTTCTCCAGAAAGATGTTGGCGCATCACGAGCCGTGAGATTCGATTCTGTTCTAGGAGCGATTGTGTTTAGACTGTCTTGTTATATGCTCTAATGATTTTTTTATTTGTGACTTGCTCATTCTAGTTTTGCATATGACTAGCAGGGAAGTTTGAAGCAGTATCCTTGTTTTCAGTAATGATTCCAACACGTTTCTTTAAAACAATGTGTTTAGAGATGGTGGTGCTGTTAGTAGATTTGGATAGCTGTGACTTAGTAACTGTATATTAAGTAGAACTTAATAAAAAACAAACAGAAAAACCCAGCCAACAAACCCCTGTAAGATACAACAAGTTGAATTGAACTCGTGGATGTGTTGCCTCTAGAGCTAATGTATTTCTGTGCAACTGGAAGTAATTGTCCAGGATTGAAGCAGAAGAATGGAACACATGTTGAGATTCACATTTTCAAAGTCTATCTCAATTTTTTCAAAATAACCATCTAGAGTTTCTTCTAAACCTGTTGTTAGAAGTTCATGCATACAATTTGAATACAGTCACACATTCACATAAACCAAATATAATCACAATTGATGTAAAGAACTAGTTCCTGTCTTTTCTATGGAATATTAAAATACCCTTCCTGTTTCCCTTTCTTATTCTTAGATTTTAAAGATTTTTATGGTTGAAATATAATGTATTTCTTTTAACCTTTACAGAATGCTTTAAAATCAGCAAATGAAAAGATATCAGAACGCCTTACTGTAAGTGACCGTTGCTTGGCTTGGCTGGCTTACATACATCTAACAGAATTTGGCTTTCTCCCAGTCAAGTTCTATGATCCAGCTAATGTCAGTCCTTCAAGGATCATGAACAAAGAGCCATTTTTAATACCATGGCAAACAGTTCACGATGTGAAGACTGATCCTGATACACTGTTAGCTATGTTTGAAGGTAAGATTAAAGAGGTAAACTACTTAATACATTACTCAGTTCTTGTAAATGAAGAAATACTATCCAACTTTTGGAATTTCAAGGCAGTGCTTTGTCACAGTCATTGCTTATGACTGTGTTAAGCCATTGGGATTAATCCAGTGCATATTTCATCTTGATTTGAACAGTCCATGTTCTTGAGTATTTAACATGCACACCTGAAATTTTCAGCTGTGGTTCAAAGCTGTAGCCTTTTGTCTGACCTATAATACTCTATCAGGATAAAGACCAGTGTGACAGGGTGATACTGCTAGTTTTCTTGGGCTTATGCAAGCATAAAGCAAAGCTTGTGTTGTTTCTACCCTCCCTCTCCTCAGTGGTTTGTCTCTATTGGAAAGTTACTTTCCTGGAACCTTAATGTGTTTTCTTAGAAGAGGCAGAGCAATACATGTGCTTGTCTTCGTTCAGAGTTTAAGTAAACAAAATAATTTCTTAAAGATGTAAAATGAAGATACTAGAAAAAAACCTGAATTCTTGACTTGTGGTGCTGCCGGAGGTAGACTTTGTAATAGCACTGTATAACATAATGCTGGTACTTAGCGTGTTAGCCAGCAGCAGTATTGAATAGCTGCTAAAGATATATATTTATCTATGCTGCAGGTGATAATGCAGTGTGGAAATAATCAAGGATAGATGGAATAACCCAGCTGTGAGAGTAAAGGCAGCCTAGCCATTGCAATGGAACATTCACTGTGGGGTATTCACTGTTGGGAACTTTTATTATGAAGAGAACAGACATAATACCCTCTATTGGCTATGGTCTCAGTTGCTTTCAGCAGCTATGCTGGGAATACTGGAACATAGTTTTAAATGTAGTGATGTAATGTGGCTATAACCTGTCACTGGTAGGATGTTTTCTGTTTTTTAAAGGAATGAGTGATGAAACTTCTGAAAGACTTCTGTTGTTGTATTGTGGTACTGAGTTTTAAGAAAGCTTACCCATAGATGGTCAGTCATCTTCGTTTTCCTAATAAGCTACAAAAGCAGCACTCTAAGAAATACCTTTCCAGACTTATTTTCAGTATGCTAAATAATACTTTTTAATTATATTAAGGCTTCAAATAACTCCGATATTGCTTGAGGTCTAAAGGCTGGATTTTATGCTTCTGTTTTGAAGATGCAGTCAAAACGTGTACTGAGGAAAGCCTTGAGGCTGATAAAAGAATAGCTATCTGCTTTCCTCTCTACAGAAACATGATAGCGTTGCTGAAACTTCTTGAAAGGTAAGTTGTTTCAAGACATTTTTGATTGGAGTACTCAGCTCTGTGTTTTTGAAGACTTACCTTTACTTTTCTTTAAGGTGGGAGTCTGCTGCAGAACTTTGTAGGTCTTTATTGGAGCTCTGCCCTAACAACTGTCAGCTCTTGGAGAGTTCAGCCACCTTGTATTTGCAGATGGAGCAGAGTGACAATGCCTACAGAGTGTGGATTGACGCTTTTGAGAGGAATCCTCAGAATGCAGAAATTTTTTATCAGTTGTGTAAATTCCTTGTTTCACAGGTAATACTCCATCTCCAAAAGTCATTTTGTTGGCCTGCTAGCTTTATAAAGTTTGGGTTTTCTGTGTGGTTTCAAAATACTTGCAAACTGATTAATGTTCATGACATTTTTGCGTTGTCTAGTACTCCTTGATACAGATTGGAAAAGTAGAATTGGCAAAATTAGTGACATGATTAAAGATCATCTAAGATGTTATATGAAATCAAATTTGTAGTTTGGATTGTTCTCATCCAATGTTAAAATCCTTAAGCAAGGATAGCAGATATTAACAGTAAACCCTGTAATACATTTTCAGCTGTTTTCTGCTACCTCTTGATTGACCAAGATAGACTTTGTTCTTGAGAGAATGAAGACAATGGAGAATTTCATCAGTAGATAAATCAATTGTTATTTTTTGTGCTTAAATTGTTATTTTAAGGTTGATGTCTGATTTTAATTTTTTTTTAATAAAAACCAACGAAAACACCAAAACAGGAAAGGTCAAGCAGTATTCTTCCACTGTTGCAAGATTTTGTGGCAGCTTTCTTTGAGAATACATGTCAGCAGCATGGTTCCATGGATCTCTTAAGGTACACTTAGAATTTTATTTAAATTACAGTAATATTGGCATTTTTTTAAAAAAAGAGACAGTCTGGATTTCTTTTAAACTCAAGTTGCTTGTGCATATACACTAAATTGTAAAACGACAAGCATTTAAAGACAAAACAGACAAGTTTTATGTCTAGATTTGGGGAATTATTTATTTTTTAAAAATTTTGGATCTCCCCCAGGCTAAGAGCCCAAGATTGCACACCTACGGTATTGTATTTAGGCACTTGGAAAAGACCTTAGTCCACAGGTCCAGCATGCTAATAATCAGTTGTTATTGCTGTAAAATCACAGGTTCCTATCTAGCCTGGTAATTTTCCACTTGAATTTTAGCACCTGATTAAGAGCCTTACTGAAGTTTTGAAATATGCAAGTTCCTTGTAGTCAAAATGAATGCCTCTGAAGGCCTTCAGAGGAAGACCTGTGCTAAAGCTTCTGCAGATGAGGCTTTGAAATGTTTTTATCTCCAAGTTAGGTGTTGGATCTTATTCCTGCTTACATTTGTTTACATTAAACTTAGTACAAGCAATGCAGCATAGCTGATTGTATGTATATAATTGTACCTTGATGTACTTTATGTGGGGAGGGGGAAGTCATGAGATATAAAGTAGCATTTATCTTTGTACATAATGAGGGAGTAAATACTGTCTATATTAACTAGTTCTATATTTCTATGTAATACTTTCCATATAAATTGTATCTGAGTAGAATTAAACTAAAATCTAGAAGTGCTTCTTTTTTTAATGTGTCTCAAACTGGATTTTGGAACTAAATGTTGCACCCACATGGGAATCTTCGATGTAGAGGGATATTCTCATTGACTACTCTTTTCTGTTGTAGATATCTCTTGAATTTTCCAATGCCAATTGAGTTTACATCGCCTCTCTATAAAGAGCATCTTACAGATGATGTTGTAAACCAGCAAATCCCATATCTATGGCAGATCTACTGGTGAGACTTTTCTAAAATATTTCTGAGGAACAGCTATTGGATCTGAGTAAATTGCACTTTCAAAAGCAAAACATTCATTATTTGCCTACCTGCCTGCTGCACAACAGAGACAATTTTATGGAACAGTGAATTGCACATCAACATAAATTCTCCACTTGAAAAATCTTTCAGAAATTATGCCTTACGTGATCAGTAGGAGGTGTATTCCTCTCACAAAATGGAGGGGTTTTTATTGTTTTACTTTAGGGTGTTACTGCTAGTAGTGTTCTTTCTTCTGGCGTTGTCTCATTATTTTTCAGTAGTTTTCCCCAGTCTGCTTAATTTGTTTACTCCTGGTCTCCCCACCTTACTTAGGTCACTGTTTCAGGTGTTTATGGACCTACTATCAACAGACTGTAAAAGTTGGAACTAGCCACAAATACCCCCCTCTAGCAAAGTGACCTTTTCCTCTGCAAGAGATTGCAAAGGTGACAGATCTTTGTCATGTATGCACAGATTTGTTTCTTCTACCATTCATTTTCATGCAGCAATATCCAGGATTGGCAAGCACTGAAGTACTATAGCCATCTGTAACTTAAACTGTTATCAGTATGGTTACTGAGATGTTCACTTATGCTATTTTAGAAGTTTACCACTTCGTGGTCTGGGTCAATCTTCACAAGTAGCTACTTGGCTTTTCATGTAAGTAAAGGGGCAAAGATGATAATGCTTCAGATACTGAGTTGAGGCCTCCTTAGAAATCCTTCGGTGTTGTTACTTATAGCTTTTATTGGTGGACAACTTAGAAACAGGTAGAATGTATGGTTTTCAAGAAAATATTTATATAAGGTTTAGATTAAGTTATCTTAATATTTTCCTTGTATATTGTCCATATGCATGCTGGTTGGTGAAAAGCTCAACATGAGCCAGTAGTGTGTGAATGCGGCCCAGAAAGCCAACCATATCCTAGGCTGCATCAAGAGAAGCATGGCCAGCAGGTTGAGGGAGGTGATTCTGCCCTTCTACTCTGCTCTTATGAGACCCCACCTGGAGTACTGCATCCAGCTGTGGAGCCCTCAACACAAGAAGGACATGGAAGAAGCTGTTGGAGCAGGACCAAAGAAGGTCTACAAAGATTATCAGAGGTCTGGAGCACCTCTCTTATGAGGATAGACTGAGAGAGTTAGTCGTCTTCAGCCTGGAGAAGAGAAGGCTCTGGGCAGACCTTATAGTGGCCTTCCAGTGTCTGAAGGGGGCCTACAGGAAAGCTGGGGAGGGACTTTTCATAAGGGCATGCCGTGACAGGATGAGGTGCAATAGTTTAAAACTAGAGCAGGGTGGGTTTAGGTTAGCTATTAGGAAGACATTCTTTACTACAAGGGTGGTTAGACACTGGAACAGGTTGCCCAGAGAAGTTGTGCTCCATCAACGGTTGTGTTCAAGTCCAGTTTGGGTGGGGCCTTGAGCAACCTGGTCTAGTAGGAGGTATCCCTGTCATGCCAGGGGGGTTGAAACTAAATGATCTTTAAGGTCCCTTCCCACCCAAACCATTGTATGATTAATACAAATAATTTTTTTTTTTAAAGAAAATACCTCTTCCTGAGTTCAATTTCAAGTTTGGTAGTTACACAAAGGAACATTGTTAGAAAGACACTTGAGGTCACTGTTTAATCATTAGGGACCTTAACATTAAGCTCAGCTGCTCCTGCATTTCAGCATCTGCTTCTAAGAGGAAAATCAGTGCTCTGGAAATAAGTGCCTACATAAATTTCAGAGCTAGTAATTGAGTATTTCTGTGGTTGAGTTTTGCTACAGTAAGTGTCTAGGTATATGGGGTTATGCAGCTCTTAATTTTTTTCAGGTACAAAAGATATAAGTTGTCTTTTACCAAGTGGGAGTAGTGAGACTGAAATCAACAAAGCCTCAAAGCTCAAGGAACAGTGAGATCCTTGAGTGTGTGCATGTCTATGTGTGCATAAACATACACTTATAGAAAGAGTAGCAGATTGGTTTTCATTTATTTGGTAGTTTTTAGGGAAAGCAGGAGTAGAATCGGGCACTTGGATTATATGACCCTAGTCAGGAGGGTTCTGTAGCAATGTAGCAACATTCAGCCCTATCTTAATTTGCATTTCTGTAGTCTTGCTCTTCATGAGTTTTGGTTTTGCCTTGTACAACTTACTGAAAGCCTTACCTTTCTTTTCACTGTTACTTTACACTTGGAAACAATTATTCACTTGGTCAAAAAATGTGTCTTCTGTCTTTGATGAGGTCCTATATGTTGGTCTGACGATAAGTTCTGAGGAGCTGTGGAACAAAACCAAGATTTTTTTTTTTTTTGACTGTACTTGTCAGGTTGTTTTTTTCATAACATGATCAGCATATTTCTAATCCAATGCCCAGTAGTATTTCTTTCAGAACACTTATTTTGTTCTCTGATACAGTTTCTCAAGTGGTTTTAATCCAACTTTCAAATATATTGTCCTGTAGCTTTCCAAATAGAAACTCAAGATTTGTCTCCATTCTGTAGCAGTCAGAGCATCCCTATTAAAAGGATTAGTAAAAGGGTACTTTACAAAATAGACAATTCATAAGATTAAGTTCTGTTTAAGATCAACATTTTAAAGTACTTGATTTCTACTTTATTCCTTATTGTCTGCAGTTGAGACTTACCCATTTTAATAAGCTGACTGATAAATTAGTCCAAAATGTTGGTAAAGTGAAAAAGCACTGCTTTTTCTTGCATCTCAGCATGGGAAATTCTTCATTGTTTCTTACTCTTAATGTGTAAGAACAATTATTTTTTTATGACATAAAACACTTTTTAACTTTTAATATAAACAGTTTGTGCCAGTCTCTTCATGCGAGTGTTGGTGAAGCACTGGATGCTTATGAAGCAGCTCTGGGGGCAGTGATGCAGCAGGAAACTGTTCAGAACATCTGGCTGGAGTAAGTTCTTAAGACAGGAAAGTAAATTAATCTCAAAACTATTAAGCAAAGGCTACCAGAACTATCTTATTTCTTTTTTTTTTTTTTTCTTCCAGTTACCTTGTTTTTATCAATAGCAAAGTTGTTGGATCCAACAACAAAGTTCAAGAATTCAAGCTTTTTACTGACCTAGTGAACAGATGTCTGGTTACAGTCCCCACACGATACCCAATTCCTTTTAGTACTGCTGATTATTGGACCAATTATGAGTTTCATAATAAGGTAAAAATGTGTCTGTGGACAGTGTTAAACAGACTGGTGACCTTGTAGCAGGTACCTGTAATTTACTTGTTCAGATACAGCACCATTAGCATATGAATACTGAGAACTAGGAATTAGAAGAAAAGAAACAAGCTTCTGAGGAGAGCAGTGTAGACCATCTAGCAGTGACCTTTTGAATAAAGGCTGTGTAAAGTGAAGAGAAACTTTATTATGGAATGCTTTAATACTGTGAATACAGCTGTTGATGACAAACTATTCTGTTTTGGAGAAAAGAAAAAATTGTATAAGGGAGGGAAGAGATGGTTGAGCAAGAGGGGTCTGCAGAGCTGTAACACTGGCAGATGGAAACAGCATTTAAGCTGTCAGTTTTGATCATAGGAATTATAGCAGTTAAGAAACAGAAGAAATAAAGTAGGAGTTAAAGCAAGGGAGCACTTATACAGACAGAGTAAAACTTAGAGAAATTCTGGGTCCCATTTTGCTAACATCAGTGTGTTTCTCTTTACTCACTAAATGCAGGCTAGAAAGACTAAAATATGTGGTGTTGGCATCTTGACTCTAACTTTTTGTTATACAAATTGACTTCTGTACCCTTGAGGGATAATAAGGTTTGTAGTGGATAAGGTTTGTAGGTGGTAATTCACTTCAGTCATAATGTTCATAGTTTGTCATTCCATTATTCTTAGAAAAAATAGGCAGTTATAAAGTGGATTAATGTTTATAATTCAAATTCTACAGGTAATTCTTTTTTATTTGAGCTGCATTCCAAAATCTCAACATTCCAAAACCTTGGAACGGTTTTGTTCTACCATGCCTGCTAATCCTGGACTTGCACTGAGGTATGTAAAAATCATACAAACAGCTGGTTAACATAACGATTGGTTCTTGTGCAAGACGTGCACAGTTTGATTTCTCCTACAAAAGTAAAATTCTTCCTACATTATTGCATGTTGCTTGAGGCATATTGTGCCTTCTGACAATCTCAAACTGTTGTATTTGACAGGCTTCTGTTCTATCTGCAGAAAGGTTATAATTATACAGGAATAAACTCTGCATTGTACATGATGAGAACAAATGGCCAACATTTCTACGAAGTGCATAAAGAAATGTCAGATATATATTAAAATCTCATTGCTACTTAATGATCTATTAAAAATATATTTGTTCTATGCTAGAACTAAAAATGGTTACACCAGCGCGTAACAGTGCTACCTTAAGGTTTACCTTGACATCTATTCAGCAAAGACTAACCATTCTTAATCTTGGAAGACAAATCTCATGGGTAAAAAAACCCAAACAGTTAATGCAAGGATCACACCGATTCTTACTTGAAGAGTATTTTAAAATGTACTCTTCACAGGTTAGAGAGTCCATGTATTTGGCTGCAGTGAACTCATGAGCATCCAATTGAGTAATTTTGAAAAGTCCCCAGATGCTGCTCATCATCAACAGTGACCCTAAAGAATTCAAAGCAAGACTTGAAATAAGTGGGTGTGGTTGGGGGGGTTGAGAGAGTTTGGCACACCCCCTTTTGTCACAGGAAGTTGAATGTTGGCATTTTAAACCAAGTTGCGCTTCTGTCCAGATGGAACTTGCAGCTTCCTTAGGCAGTGTTGATACTGCATGAAATGGGTGAGCAGAACTGACTGAGCACTATCTCCTAGCTGCGTGACTATAAAACTAATTAGCCTCTGTTCAAGTAAACAGTTACCTTGTGCATGCTAATAAATGGACCTTGTAATGTGCCAAGATCATATTTTCTCTGATTTCACACTTCATTATTTTCTGAAAGTGTATCTTAATTCTTTTGTTCTGTTAGTTCTGTTCAGTCAATCTTGTAGATAGTGGCTGTTTTTTTTCCTACTTGCAACTCTTAGTTCATAGAATCAGATTAGGTATAATATATTTCATGTAATGTGTTTGTATCTTTGAATTGCTTTTCCGTTCCCAATGATTAGAGCAGTGTTCCTTTCTCATGAATGCCTTTTACAGACTGCTTCTGCGATACTGGGAGGAGAGCAATGTTCAAATTCTGAAACTGCAAGCCAAGATGTTTACGTATAATATCCCAACATGCCTGGCCATCTGGAAAATGTAATGCAACAGTCATACATCTGTTTTCATAGATATTGCTTTTGTTTATAAGGTTTACATCACAAAGGTAAATCTGAAACATCCTTCCAGTTGGGCTGGTACTGGAAGTCTCTTTCATTAGCTTATTATTTAAACAGTAACTGTTTGTTACAACAGACAGAAGTACTGTCAGTTCTTTAAAATGAAATGGAATTTCCCTCTTGGGGAAACATATGAATGGATATTATGCAGATAAACATGAATGATGTATTTACAAGTTGCCTTTTTAATTCAACTATTGACTTCTGTCTCCCCCTCTCTACCCTCCCCTTTATATATCACAATAGCAGTAATCTCCATTATCCAGTGATGCTGAACTGATCTTTTTCTTCAGTGTTTGTTCATAATGGGGAACCACTGAAATGTCTTGCTCATGTAAGGTTGTTTTTAAAAAATGGCTATTTTTATCTTTTCACTGTAGATTAACATCATTGGAATTTAGTCAGTTTCTTCTCAAGGAATTTGTAATTCCATTCCACAGTCAGTATTCTGCCGCTAAGGGCATTTTAAATCATTCAAGGATAAATATTTTTATATATTTCTTTTCCTCAGAGCCATTGCTGCCGAATGCTTTCTAATGGGACAAAGAGAAGTAAGTCAACATAGCTTACTAAAAATGAGTAATTATAACCTTCTGTAAAACTTCTCTCCAAAGCAATGGTCATTTCTTAAACCCCAGATTTCTAGGTAGTTGAACTACTCTGCGTATAAACACCAAAGCATTTGCTTCAAGTGTGAGAAACAGATTTGGCAGTCAAGGTAGAACAGGTTATATCATGAGTACTTGTGCATACTGTTAGTGTGTATCTTTCCCTTACTTGGGGGGGGGTGTGTGTGTGTATTCCTCTCCCACTTTTATTTTTACCCAGAGGAGATTGCTAGCATTTAAGATTCAGTAGAGGGAAGGAGGGATTTTTGTGCTGGAAGATGCTAACAGCTACCTTTACAAGTAGTTGGAAGGGTGGGTCTGCCAAGCCACTGTATGTAGAGTTTGAGTAGTTCCTGACTCCATCATAATCATCAGTTTTATTCAAAAAATCACGTTTACTCATTGGTACTTTGGGGAGAGAAGTATTTTTATCACTCTATATACAAATACAAGAGGTTTTTGGCACAGCAACTCAGTCACTTTTCAGTTCAAAGAGAATGGATCTTCCTGGTATTGTTGCTGTCACCTTCAAAATGCTCTTTGGCCTGTGGAAAGATACTCTGTATTGGGGTATCTGTGAGGCCCTGGGTTTGAGACTTATCACTTGTGGTGTTTCTGAGAAACTTCTCTGCTATGTCTTGTTTTGTTTCATATTTTTTTTTTTAGTGGCCGATTCTCAGCATCCTTCTTTTCTGTCAGTAGTCTTTCTTTTGAAATAGTATTAAAGCTTTAGCTGATTCTTAATGGTAAAATGGCTATTACTAGACTCATATATGAAATCTTCTTTCCTTTTTTTACAGTCTCCTAGAATGTCTAAAAAGAACACTTCTCCCCCACCTCTGTCCCCAGTCAGTTATTTGGCTTGTAAGATCAAACAGTTCAGTGTCAGGAGAAATCAAAGGCATGGTTGTCTATTCAGCCTTAATTCTATCTCCTTGTTGATGGTTTGGTGTAATCTGTAATTGATCACAGATCCCTGCTTCAGTCATTGTATTAGATGGAGTGCATCTTAAGGTACTTCCTATAGTGATGATGGTGACTTAAGATCCCTGCTTTGTTTGGTTAGAAAGTTAGAAAAATATATTTCAAATGAATCTAAAAGAGGGTCTTTAAAGAAAATGAACCAAATAGAATGACGACGTGTAAAACATTGAAGCTGAATTACACCCAGAAGAAACTGTGTGGTTTTCTTCTGCAACCAGCTGATGTAACTGTATGGTGTGGAGTAAAGTTACTTCCATTGGCACACAGAGTGCAGCTGGGTTTTTTGGAGGGGCTTAGTTTGGGATGTAGTGAGCACTTAACAACTGTTTACACAAATCAGGCTGTTCCAGATAACTGGATTTTCTAGTAAATAAGCAGGATATGGTTTTCAAATGAAATTGTGAATCAGATTCTGGATTTCCTGTTCCTGGAGAACCTGTCATTTATTCCTTTCAGAGGTCATGTAAAGGTTTGCTAAAAGAATATAAAAATGGGTGTATTTAAAATGCCAACAAATACATTCCCTAATGACTTTCTGATTAAGGTCAGTATGTTAGATACCAGTAGTTGAAGGAGATCTGGGTAAATATTTGGAGTAAACATTTTGGTCCTCTGCTTCTGACTACAAACTGGTAAAAACCATTTTTACTGTTTAGAGAGTTGCAAAGATGCAGACTGATTGTTAAAGCACAGATAGATAGAAATGGAAGGAAAAAAGCCTATGAAAGAGTTATTTTCATTGCAGGATTGGGCTGGTATACAATAAGCAAGACCTTGAGAACTACATATTGAGTGGTGAAAGAGAAATGTTCAGTAAGCTGCTTCATTCCCTGAGCCTGTTCCATCCTGTGCAATGAATGAGGCAAGAATCTTGGGAAGAAAGAGAATGACCTCATGTAATTAATCATGTGCATACAAGGGGCAGAATTAAGGTCAGACAGAAACTTGCCTTTGCTTTTAGTAGCAATACAATGCTTGACTTTGAAACCTTTTTAAAAAACAGATTTTAAAAATTATTCCAAGAGATTTTTGTGCCTCAAATCATTCATTTTGAGTGCATGAAATTGTGCTGACTTTTAATACTTGTTTTTATTTTACAGGTCCATCATTTATATCAGAGAGCCCTTCAGAAGTTACCTCTATGTGCAACACTGTGGAAAGATGTAATGTTTTCTCTTTATGATTCAGTTTGAGGTTTCATATACATTTTCTGCATATCCCATATCCATAGATGTGGTGATGCTCAAGCTCTGGCTAAATCTTATATCTGCTTCCCCATCTCTTACAGCAACTCTTGTTTGAAGCTTCAGGAGGAGGTAAAACTGATAACCTGAGAAAACTAGTTTCCAAGTGCCAAGAGGTTGGAGTCAGCCTAGATGAGCTTTTAAATTTAAACACTTACAGAACAGAAAGCAAGAATCACTGAACACTGGGCACGGTCAGCCATAAGTCCTATTAAATGCCAAAATCAGTTGAATGATTCTTCAGGCTGATCCATGCCTAAGATCTGTGTAAGGCAGATGAGTATTGCTGAGCATATCAAGTCTCCAATCTGCTTTCCTTCAACCTGGAAACAATTAACATGACCCTCCTCTGGAAAAATGAACTCCCTGTCTGGCCTTGCTTCTGGGCCCTGCCAGATTCTCATAACGTCATCTACGTAAGTATAGTTAATCAAAATGACAGACATTATTTTTTATGTTTTCTTTTTATTTTCTGTTTTCTTTGTTTTGCTGTTCCTGATTCACTTGACACTCTCGCTGATGCCTGAGAGATCTGTGTTTGGGATTAATTTACTGGGCTGTGTTTACAGTAAAAAGCAAGTAGTCCATTTTGGGTTTTTCCTTTTTTAAACCTTTTTTGAGACTTTTTCATTACAGGATTTAAAACAAAAGCAGCCGCTCTTAAGGAAAGTGTAACTGCCGTGGCCACAAGTATGCTTCTTGCACTTGAAGGCTCTAAGAGGGTTGCTTACTGCCCTTTTCTGCATTGGACTCACGGCAGAGACTATTAAACTTGAAGATTAAAGAAACTATTGCAAATGCCAGTGCATCAGAACCTAAGAGTGGTCAATTATGTGCAATTTTTTGTAAAGAAATTTTAATTTATAATAAAGTTTAACAGTTTAAAGAAAGTTAATGTTTATCTGGTTTGTATTGATACTACGTTGTAGTATAATAGGTGTTTTTACAGAGGTATTTTCAATACAAGCTGACCTTTTAAAAATAACCCAAACAAATGTGTTGTCTTTTGTTATTTTGATCCGAGGGTAGGTGAATGTGGTTGAGCTACCTGTTGTGAATGTAGAATAGCTACATCTCAATGGGGTTTTTCCTCCTCTTGCCTCAGGAACACAGATGTTTGTCCCATAACAACTATTCCTGTCAATAATACCACTTCAGTAATGGAAAGTACACTTTATATTTTGTCCTTTTCACCTTTTATGAAAGGAAGCCCTATTTCTGAAGGCACTACCTGTATGTTGCAGAGAGGTACTGTCAGTCCAGTGAACCAGGGAGTGACATCAAGCTGACTTTCCACCTGTTTTTCCATCTGTGCCAAATCATATCAAAAGATGTTTTAGTTCCCGTTGCACAGATGATTTATGAAGGTGCCATGAAGCCAGTGAATGAGTGGTCTTCACGCTTGGGAAGGAGGCAAAGTGTAGTTTGAGACACATAACTTCCACTAACTCTCCAAACCTGTATTTCATCTACCATTACACATGAAGCACCTCCCTTAGAAAAGAAAAGTAGGAAATCCTGGTTTTTGTCTAGGGGAATGGTGGGTAATTTTGCACCCTAAGTTCTTTTAGACAACTCTTACATTTAAACATGAATTATAAAATAAGTAAAACTTCAGACACCCAATTTAATGGCCATATTTTCCTGCAGATTACACAAGCAGTATCAGAAAAGCCTGGCTCAAGCCCATTCTTCTTTAGACTTGTGTAGTACAGCTCAGAATGAAAAAGTCATAGACCATAAAAGTTCAGTGTGTATTTTTTTTATGAAAAATGTCTCAAGTATGGTAAATGCTGGCTTACACGCTCACATTTTCAAAGTTTGTCTGATAAACATGATATGTTTCTGCAGCACCACCTAAACAACAGAAGTACTTATCTTAGTGGGATACCATTTTGCCCATTCCCCTGTTAAAAATAGGAAAGCTTACCCTGTCAAGGGTTCCAGCACTTCTAATGACATCTTATATATTCCCTAGTTTAGCTTGTCTCACATTTAGGACTCTTGTTTTGTTACCTTGCTGTACAGTGACTAATAAAAGGACAGTGTCTCTTTAGAAAGAGACATTAAGCTTTAAATTTTCATCAACAATTAATCGCAGGTACTCTCTTAGAATGGCTTCTCACATACTTGGAGATAAAGGGAGGGAGAACCAAAACCCCACAATGTTCTGTCTTCTATTGGCCTTAATCCATATTGCTTTAATTAACATAGTCCTGTTTTTTTATGTGCCCTTTTGACCTAATTTTGCTTGGCTTGATGGTCTGTGAAAGTGGGAGATTGTAATGAGAATTCTTGATTTAAGAAGTGGAATGAAGTATGAGGGAGCTTTAAAATAGCACAAGCATTTTTTTCTTTTTCCACAAAGCAAGAAACTAAATGTACTCTGCTGGATAACATAGGGTTGCCAGGGAGGAGTTAGTGCTGCTGTGGGTCTGCAGTTGCCAGTGAATTGTTCCCCTACGTTCCATTTTAAGAAAGAAGGTGGGGTTTTTGTCATTTGCAAAACTTCATTAGTTCATCACCATGAAGAATGAAGTTTAACCAAGGGTATTAAAGTGATCTATGTATTAGTCTTTTAAATTAGGGATCTCTCCCAAGGATGACTTCTACAAGGAAATAGGTTTCACATTATGGGCAACAGCGGTGAATAACTGGGAAGAAAGGATAACCCCAGCCAGTCAAGCAAAATACCAGCTGCTTAAGAGCACAAATAACTACGAGGAAAACCTAGTATCTTTTAACATAAAACAATGCTGCTACTTGTTCTTTGCTCAGAATGGCTGCTTTATGAATAGTGATCTGACTATTTGGCCTTTACTTTTAAGTCTTTCTGGGAGCTAAGTCTAGGTCTGTAATAGTAACTACACCAAACTGCTCCCCCTTCAGTGTGTCCTCCTTTCTGGGCCATTGCAAAATCACAATAATATGAACAAAACAATCTATTAGGAAGAAAAATAAATAGGAATTTTTAGTGGTTTGTTCTGTTTAGTACATTCAGAGAAGACCTATATGAGGGTAACATCTTTTCGTATTATAACAATAATCTCTTCAAGACAATCAAATTTGCGCTGTTTACTTTTTCACAAAAGTTCAGTTTTAACCTTGCTTTGTGTTAGATCTGCTCTCCACAGCTATGAAGGTAAAGGGGTATTGGAAAGTAAGTGCAGGGGGAAGCAATAAGGCGAGGTAAGCAGAAAGGTTTTAAAGAATTGTTTAGGTAAAAAATTTCAATAGGAAGACTTAAGGCAGCCTTTACCTTTCTCAGAGAACCAACACTTGTCTTTTCCCATCATTTAAGTTTTGGGATAAGATGTGATATTTTTCTGCAATCCTCTTTTCATGGGACTCAAGGATGAGCCTATTGATTCTTCTAGGCTCCTTGCTTCATTATATAGTAATACTTACTGGGAATTAGCAACTCTTAAAAGCAGGTGTGGATTCCCTTTCATACTTTACAGGCCCTGTTTCAGGTGAAAGATTGGAAAATTTGTAGTACATGTTTTGTGCTTTTATATAAAAAGTTGTCTAGGAATTTTCAGTGTCATGGGAATGTTACCTAAAATGAATGATAGCAGCAGATGTATGAACCTTTAGGGAGAGGTATGAGGAGTTTGGCAAACTGAAGAGAGGCAACCAAGTATTGCAAGAAGCTGAGGACACAAAGACAAAAACGGAAGAGATTGCCTCACTTTGCCGAGAGCAGCAGGTACACGTAACTACTGTACAGCAGTACTGTAACAACTCTGTGCAGGCAACATGCAATAGATGTTAGCTGCTCTAACTCTGATTCTGCTGCTGAGCTTATGGTGCTCTTCTGAAGCTTCCACAATCTTGCAGGAAGCTTCATGCAGTGTCCCGCTTGCTATTAGCTTTAGCTGTTGTCAGTTGCCCTGCTACCTCCTGTAAGCCTTGGTGTTCTCCTGAAAGTGGTGGACAGCTGGTGCTCTTATGTTCTTACAATTAGAGGTCACTACCTGGGGGCCTCCTTGATCCTCTGTAGATGAGACAGTGCGTTCTCACACTGTGACTTACAAACTTATTTTCTGTGCTTCTATAAATAACTTTCCCTGAGTGCATTAATTTCTCTTTTGTCATGCTGCTTGCATGTGGGGCCCTTTCTACCTCCTTTTGTCCAAAGTGTAAAATCGATAAAAGCCTCAAACTGGTTTTGCTGCCTGGGATTGTGAGGCAGAACACGGTGCTGTCCATTTCCCTTATGTGATTCTTCATCTGAAAATGTCAAAATTTTGCAAGGGGAAAGGAGAAAAGGCACCGTAAGTAAAATGAAAACAGGAAAGTCAATTCCATTAGGAGCTACCTTTGTATAAAGAATATAGGGAGCATCTGCTCCTTAATCTTCAGGTATCATTTATAACAGCTTTTTCTTAGCAGTGCCCATTCTAAGGTTCCTCCTCTCTTCAATGCTAGAGGGAAGCCTTGTCAGATGTGTTATCACCACTTCCTTTCTGTTTCACTTTTCTGAGGGCCCTCTGACCAAAGGGCTTTGTTCTGAGCTTGAGGCTGCTTGTGACCCCTTATTTTTCTCTGGGGTTCAGAAAAGAAGGAATTTTACTCCAAGGTCTCAACTGATCAGTGTCTTAAAGCTAAGCAGCCTTGAACTTAGAAAGCAGACCCACCAACAGTCAGGATTTACATCACTAACACACAAAATTAGTGCTGTTCTGAAACACAGGGCTGGTGCTGGGAGATGCTGGGATGGCTATGCTGGTGTTGAATACAGTTGTTCTGGATAACTGGGGCATGAGCGATTGGTTCTGAACATTTGGCATTGGTGCACCAGTGGATGCAGAAAGGAAATGAGCTCTGATCTGATTCAAATACCTATGGGTTACAGATTGTTCGAAGCCTTGTGCAATGTGACCTTGAACGCTTCCAGCAATGGGGCATCCACAACTTCTCTGGGCAATGTGTTCCTATGTCTCATCACCCTCATTGTAAAAAAATGTCTTCCCTATGCGTGGTCTAAACCTACCTTCTTTCAATTTAACTGTTGTCTCATGTCCTGTCACTACAGGCCTTGGTAAAAAGTTTCTGTCTTTCTAGTTGAGGATGTCCTTGCTTTCAGCAGGGGGGTTGGACTAGATGACCTCTAGAGGTTCCTTCCAACCCAGACATTTCTATGTTTCTTATAAGCTCTAGTTGTTAAGCCCCCATCTGATGTCAGCAAGATGATTTAACTTCTTTCTATTGGCCTCCACACCTAGCAAGTTGTTTTCCAGCAGCAACCAGGCTTTTGAGTTGCAGTAATTGGTCATATATCTGTACCTAGACAGTTTTTATTTCTGCTTGTGGTGCTGAGTTAATGCTATTCCCACGTGAGTTGCATTTGGTGCTTTGATGATAGATCCCCGAGCTGCTTTATCTTACCCTTTTCATGCTCCTAGGGCATGTTGTGAAGACAGTGACAAGATATTTTTATCTTTTCCATCCAGATTGTAAGCCTTGAGTGAGGAGTGAAGGGAGGGAAAACAAAGACATGGCTCATTAATTTATTGACATTTTTTCCATGTTGAGTTATATAAAACTGCAAAAATACTAAAGATGTAATCACATAAACAATAGGACTTTTTAACCAATTAAAACATGTTTCCTCCTGTGCATCCATGCTGTCAATATCCTGCTGCATTTATTTTTTGGAGTAGTGATTTATATTTGGACTACCAAGAGGTATTAGAGTTGTGCCTCAGAACCTGACCAGTACTTAAAAGTGTAAGTGGATGCCGGTATTTGATATGAAAAATTTCATAAGCAATTTCTTTCATATTTGACAACCCACTTAACAGCCACTGTGATGCTTCCATTTTCATACCAAGTGAGATGTCTGTAAGAAGCTAGATTTGCAGGAAGATGTGGTGGGAAGATGCAGACTCCTTCTGTGGAGTCACAGGAAGTGGTGTGCCATCCTCCAAGAGAAGCTGGTGAAGTATGAACTGGATGGGCAGACAGTGAGATAGACTGAAAACTGCCTGACAGCTGGGTCCAGAGGGTAGTGATTGGTTGTAAATATAGTTGAAGGCTAGTCACTAGGGGTGTCACTCAGGGGTCAATACTGGATCCAGTCCTGTTTAACATCTTCATTAATCATCTGGATGATGGGTCAGGGCATACCCACAGCATGTTTGCTGATGGCATGGAATTGTGAGAAGTGACTGATATGCCAGAGGGTCGTGCTGCCATCCAGACAGATCTTGACAGGCTGGAGAAATGGGCAAATAGGAACCTCATGTAATTCAACAAAGGGAAGTGTAAAGTCCTGTGCCTGGGGAGAACTAACCCCAGGCACCAGTACAGTCTGGAAAGCAGCTTTGTAGAAAAAGACCTGGTGGTCCTGCCAGACACAAAGTTGAACATGAGCCAGCAATGTTCCCCTGTGACAAAAGCAGCCAGCAGCCTCCAGTACTCTATTAGGAAGGGCATTGCCAGCAGGCTGGGGGAGATGATCCTTATCCTCAGTGTTGATGAGGCCACACCTGAATCGATGTGTCCATTTCTGGTTCCCCAGTACAAGAAAGGTATGCAGCTACTGGAAAGAGCCCCCTAAACAGCCACAAAGCTAATTAAGGGACTAAAACAACTCACCTGTAAGCAAAGGTTGCAAGAAGGGGGACTCCAGCCTGGAAAAGGCTTGGGGCAAGATCTTATCAGTGAGTACAAAAAAAAAAGGTGTGAAGAGGATGAAGTCAAGCTCTTCTTAGTGTTGCTCAGTGATAGAGCTAGAAGCAGTAGGCACAACATGAAACATAGGAGGTTTTGGCTGAATATCAGGAAACACTTTTTTACTATGAAAGTGACTGAGCACTGGCAAGTGGCCAGAGAGGTTGTGGAGTTTCTATCCTTTAAGACATTCAAAAGCTTCCTGGACATGATCCTGAGCAACTGGCTCTAGGTGGCTCTGCTTAAGCAGGGAGCTGGACCAGATGACCTACAGAAGTCCCTTGCAGCCTCAACCACTCCGTGATTCTGTCATGTTAAATCTCTGTGCTTTCACCACCTCTGTCTAATCAACTGTGCCTGGCCCCTAATTGCCTTCATGCTCCCTTAGTCAAGGGCAAAAAGCATGGAGCCACGTCAGCAATCTATGTTCTTTCCTACCATCCCTGGTTGAGCTGCAATGGTGTGATCTTTTGCACCTGTCTAACTTTATTTGTGAATACTTGTCTTAGTCTATACAGTATCTTAAGAGCTAGCTAGCTATGGACTTTATAGAGTTCTTTTAGTGCTTTCATTGAGGTGTTCTCCCACTGTACACCCTTTGTTTTATATAGTCAGTGTGGGGATTGCAGTAACTGATACAGACTCCCTGCCCAGCTTTATTCTTTTTGTAGGTAACTGTGGCTTTCAGTGAAAGATGTATTTTAGTTTTTGTTTAGGTGATTGGCAGAAACAAAAAAATAACAACTTGAATTAAGTCTAAGGATGCTTGTTGGTCTTGTACAGCAGGTGCATAAGACCCTATCTCAGATCTGTGAGGGTCAGGTGTAGAATTGGCTTGCTCTCAAAATCCTTCAGGGATATTCCTTATGCACCTGTGCTGGTGCAGCTCTGAATACTCGTTACTACTCAAAGGAGCAGCTAACCTCTCAAAGTGACAATATCCCACCAAACATTAGAAATTCACATCGCCTTCAGAGGAGCTAAGTGAAAAGGGGCAGTGAAAACTTCCACATCCTCCAGCTTTTCTGCAGAGTACTATACAGCTCAAACCCCTATGCATTCATTGGTCTGTGGAGCTCTTCTGTATGAATACCATGTCCAGCCAGATGCTTGGAACCAATTCCACAACACCCATGGCTGAGAGTGTGTTGCTAATGAAAGACTGGGTGCATTCTAGTCAGGTCTAATCAGGAAGCATTAGCATCACTTTTTTTTTATCCAGGCTTTTACTATAAGTGTCACCAAAAATTTTACCAAGCTTTGAAGGTTCTCTGTAATCATCACCCAGGGCCTGGAATTAAAATAGTTTCAAGGATTGTTTTCCTGTTCTAAAGGTCTGAACAAAAACTATGTGGTGAGAGACAAATCCAATGAGAAATAGCAGAGGTCTTCCTTGCTGCCATTTCTTCTTCATTCTGCCAGTTCTTCATCTGCTGATGATAACAATTACTCTAGCACTTGAAAAATGGGCAGATCTCTGTAAGTGGATGCCAAATTAGAAACTTTTGTTTATTTTTCAGCCTGTACTGATGGAAAGACTATCCATGCCAGACAAAATTTGCTGGAATTTCCATGCTCCCTGTTGTTGATGGCATAAATCTGTATTTATCTGAGAAAACTTAGGAACTAAGAGTCATTTTTGTTTGTTTAAAAAAACCACAAAAAACCCACGAACATATCCAGATCTATATTTTGCTTACTAGAGCAAATTGAACACTCTCCTTCACTCCCTCACTCCAAACTCTAGGCATGTAGCAAGTGTTAAAACAATCCTTCCTGAGATAAGCCGAAGTATTTGGACTTGGAGCACTCTTGAGCTGGACTGTTACAGAGGTGAGCTTATCCCAGTAGAGTTAATGACCATGAGCCCATTTCTCCTAGCAATGTATGAGTAGCAATGTATGGATGAGTTAAAATTTCCTTGATCAAGGAACATTCACTTATAACATGTTTGAGGAAGCAATTGATGGTCCTGATGTGACCGTAAGATCTAGAAGCTCTTCATTGTCCCTGCAGTTGCTGTCATGGTTGTATTCTTCAAAATGTGGAAGCTGCAAATCTCTAGAGAAATTTTCCCCTCTGAGATACTCACACTTATTATTAAAATATAGGAGCCCAGGTAGTCCTCAGAAAGGACTATCAGAGACTCTGACATCTAGTGAGGAGGAGTGACAGGAAGCATACACCATAAACATGCAGCCATTACAAAAAGCTGCCACTTGGAAGCAGGTAAATCATCACCAAAGGAAGAAAAGCATCACAAAATAAAAATCTCTTCCCTGAATAAGCTGGTTTCTCTATGTTCCTGAGAACCATTAGCCTGGGTCTCTGTTGGTTCTTCTGCTCTTTTCTAACTGTCCTGGTTTGAGTTAGAACAGAACTGATTCTGCTCAGTGGGAAGGGAGAGGGTTTAACAGAGTGGCTGGCACAGTTCTAAACCTTGACACTAGAAGTTTGGACACTGCCTGGTTTTGTTTTTCCATTGGTCCATAAAGAAGACCACCTCAAGATTTTGGAAATCATCAAAATATCTTATATTTATTGAGTAGAATATTTAATAAGACAGACTTGTATGATTTTTCTGATAGAAGAAAAACCCTAATTCTTGACTTGCCCATCTATCGGATGGGTTTGTGTCCCTGGAGCTCCAGAATGTTCTTGAACTTGCATCTCTCCTTAATGTGGTTGAACCTCGACTAAGCCTCTATCTCCCCACAAGTAATTTGAGTTCATGTCCCATGAAATGTCATTCAGAATTGCAGGGCAGCAAACTTTATGGTTTATGTGAATAAATGAGAAGTCTGAACATCCAAATTTATGTCATGGAACAATTCAGCTGAGGAATGAGTACATTGGTCATCTGATCAGCTTTTTAGGACTATGAACAGGCTTCTTCCGTAAGACCACAGAAACACAATCTGATCATTAATGTAATTTCTCACCACTAGTAACATTTCTTCAGATTTTAAATATAAGGTTCCTGAGTGAGATCAGATAGTCCAACCAATTGCAAACCCATTTCCCTTTGCAGTTTTATGTTGACTGACCCTGGTCACACCTGTACTAGATACCTTTCTGTACTTTGGCCTTGTTTTTTTTCTTCTGACACCCATTAGCTTCCTGAACCGTTGTGGAACAAATTGAACTCCATACTCTTGGTTTGAAGGATACCTTTTGTGATTCCACAGAAAATCACAGGCTTTTTTACTGACACGGATTTTGGTGTGGTTGGGAGAATGCATGGCATTTACATTGTTTTAGGAATACAGAATTTTTAACAATGTAATCAAGCCCATTTATGTTTATGGACTTTCCTTGCCAGTTGTTTCTTAAAACCTCACTTTCAGCACCTGGCTAATAAAGCCATTTATTTCCTCTGTGCTGGGAATCTCAGAAAGAAATACTTTGAATAATTTTGCTAGATGCCTTGTCATATCTTTGCATCTGAAAGATTTCAAAGACAGTTTGAATGTAAGCATCTATGCTTACATTACAGTACAAATGAAGATGTAGCAGCAACTTCAACATTTTTCAGAATCTTTCAAATCCTTTAGAAATTTGAAGTAGGTTACTGAGGTACTTATAGTACATTGAAATAGATGGCGCTGTATTTTACATGAAGAACCCCGACTAAAACCAGCAGGTGTCCTTACGTGTCTTGCCATTTCACCTGAGACTGGAAGTCATCCTAACATTGTTTTTAGGGAGTGGACAGAAATGAAATGAGAGCAGAAAGGGGCTGTTTTCCAGAGTCAGACTTTATTTCATGCCTCAGGATATCTGTTGCCCTGAAGAACACAGCAGGGTTGTTAGTTTATCCTAAGCTGTAAGGTGGCTTAAAGTTTGCAAGGAACCCAAGATCAAAATTTGGCCTTAAAGAAGATACAGACAATAACTGCTACTCCTCTCCTCTCCTCTCCTCTCCTCTCCTCTCCTCTCCTCTCCTCTCCTCTCTCCTCTTTCCCACTACTAGTTGTTAGTTGAGTAGCAGATAATAAAGCAGAGTGTGGCTTGTAACTGAAATTTAACATTGTAAAATTGATGGCAATGAATTATCCATGTGTCTGTTTGCTCTCTGTTAATGGGAGCATAAAATCAAATCATAAAGTTTGCAGTGCTGCACCTGGGGTACTGGCAGAAGTGACTGTATCATGGCTCAGTAAAATGTTGATAAAGAATAAACAGAAAGAAGCCTTTTAGTGCTCTTAAGCTGTGCAATTGCAGGTATGACACCATCATTCCTGTAAAGTGATTGAGGGACAATCAACCAAAAGCCTGCCTATAGAGAGGACAAACTCACTGGTTTAAAAAGTGATAGAAAAGGCTTTGAGGCTCTGCCTAAAGACACCACTGCAGGTTATGCAGAAGATTTGATGACAGATGCAGGAGGTGGTATATAGCAAGATCAGAGTCCATGGCAGATGCATACTCCAATACTGTATGGAGAGCACAGACACCTCTTTGCTTCTTAAGCCAAAGTCTCCAGTAGAAGATAGTGGGCAGAGGACTCTGATGTACCTGGGTACTCTGAAGTACTCATTAAAGACTTGGAGTTAGACTCCCTACTGGAATTATCTTCTTAGAGGAGCCCATGTCTTTCTATTACTAGAGGAGCCTGGAGAAGTCAGTATCCATGCCTCAAACTAGTTTTTGGTGTCACCAGTCAATGATGACTTTGGTAGGGGCACCCAGTATGGATGAAGATACCTATGAAAAACTTCAGAGTATATAGACTAGTGCATTGAGATACATGCACTACACTGGGAACAGTCATGCACAACAGCAGTTGACATACTCTGTCCACTGGTGAGGGTTCAGCCTATTGGCAGAGGATAATGTGCTTTTTATTAACCAGAGGATTTTGTTGGTCTTTGTGGTGCATTCATTCCCTCTTGGTCTGAAACCAAAGGTTTTCATGGTGTGTTACAGTGCTCCCTACAGCACAAACACATAGTAAAGGCATTGTTTACTTGCACAAAGCCCTAACTGGAAGAATATTGTGTAGACCCATATTTTCTTTAAGCAGAAGTTGAACAACACCTTAAAAGCAAGCATGGGTTGGCAGCAGTAATTTTCTCTCAGATGGTTTATTTATTTATTTATTTAATTAGTTTGGTTGGGGGTTTTTTTTGTTTTTTTTTCCCTCTCTGTGCCTCCTTCTCCCCCTCCCAATACAGAAAAAAGTGGCAGGAGTGTCTTGCCCGTAAAAAGTTTTTCAGTCAGCATTCCATGGCATATTTTCTGCTAAATTGTCAGAAGCCAAATGTGAGAGACTTGGATAAAGCCAAAGACTGATTATGGGCAACAATCTTGTTTAGACTGCAAAGAACTTTTGCTCCTTGTTTTTATAGTGGGTCTGTTTGCTCCAGCTGAGTAATGTCCAGGGGGATTGGCATGTGGCACTTGTGCACCAACTCTGAATGGAGTAGTTTTGACTCAGTAAGTAGGAAGTCCTGCTTCCATGTGTTTTCTGCCTGTAAGGCCGCAGTCTAACCTGATGGATTGTCTGGAGAATAGTGTTGAGAGAGAAAGATGTTGCACCATAAATAATGTAAGTGGATTTATAATTGCATGATGGGAGATAGGAAAATGACCGGTGGAATTCATCTGGGAGGCAAAATGTCAATGTCTTTGTCTGGAATCAGTATGTAAGTGGGTCAGTGTCTGTAAAGTGCCAATGAACGCAAAGCCTTTGCTTTTATCACTTGTCCAGCATAATCCTTCCAGAGTGCTATGTTGAGTTGTTTTTGAAGGCCCTGTGCCAGGGATTTATCAGATTAACCTAGATCAAAGGTTAGGCTTGATTATTGGATTTGTATGTCTTTCTGCCTTTTTGTCCTGTCCAATTCTACTAAGCAGTCCAGAGGCTTTAAGCTATCAAAAGCATTTGTTGAAATGGAGCAGTGAAAACTCTTTCAGACTGGCCTCCTCTCACCCAATGTATAGATAGGTGGAGAACATGGAGGTATAACAGCTGGTCCTGAGCTCACTCTCTGTATTGTACACACTCTGATTTCTGCTGTGGTGGAAGACCTAAATTGTAACTGGGACAAATGGCTGCATAAAGATTGTCCATAGAAACTTGGAGTCAAGAAGCCTTGATCCAGTCACAAAGCACCTGCTGATGGGCTACTGGGCTTTATCCAAAATTGCTTTTTGTGTTTGTTAGTGTGCAGACAATTGGACAATGAAGTAGACAGGAAAATCTCTAAGCAAAGTCAGAAATCCACCTGATTACCTGGGATATAGTGCTTCCAGGTTAGCTGGACACTGATAGAATGATAAGCCTAAACCCTGTCCCCTATCCCCTATATTAATGGGATTGGGAAACATATGGACACAAACACAGTCTAACAGTTCAACATGCCATTAGCAGGCTCCCTGGCATGGTTTTGGCCCATACAGCATCTGTCCCAGGTATTGTTTGGCAAATTGATGGAGACCAGACACTGTTTCAAATATGTTTTATAGACAAGACCACTCTATTTTGATGGAAAGGGGGATTAGAGGGAATGTAAACATACAGACCTGAGGTAGAGGTATGAGTCAGGTTGTGCATGGTACTCTAGAGCCAGAGGCACTCACAGAGGCAAGTGCACTGACTGGAGCCTCCCAGCTTTTTCCTGGATCGAGCTGTGATCCTGGAAGTCCTGAGTACCCAAGCTGATGAAGATGGGGTCCTGATGCCTTTTCTTGGAGACAGCAAGAGGCAGCAGCTGGGCAGATGGCACTGCCTGGATGCTCTTCCAGCTTAAGCCCTCAGTGCAGCTCACATGTCTTTTCCTTCAGGTCCCCTGAGCTAGCAGGAAATGTCAACCTTCTCAGGACTGTAGTGATTAAAGGACAAGCATATATACAGTTATGCAGTGTGAAAGAGGGGATACTTTCCTAATAAAGTGATTAATTTTACATGTGGCTTATAGAAACTATGGTGGTGTTAGCAATGAAGGTCCCAATCTGACTGAGCACTCAAATGTGTGCAGACTGTGGGATGTTCTAGGACACTGTGGCTTTTGAGGAGTGTAAATTGTCACACATCCCTGGCATAAGTTGCCCACCTGCACACTTGATGGGCTGCAGTATTTAGTTTGTGCACATGGGCTGTTAAAGTGGGCTGCAGTATTGACCATTTTCTTGGCTTCTCCAGCACACTTTCTAATGTCCCACCGACTTAAGATTTTGGAATTGGGAACTGTAAAACTTCAACAGGTTCAGGACATCACTGTCCCATCTACAGCCTTAGTCTGTGTTTAAAGCTTACATTTTCAGATAACTGAAGCAAATAGGAACATGTGCTTTTAATAGAATAATAAATGCAAAGGTATGAACAAAAGTAAGTCCCAATACACTCAGTTTGTTTGAGTACCTGACCATTCTCCTGTATGGGCATGAGAACCTTCTGTACATGATTTACCAGTTCCCATTTTTCCAGATCTGCTTGGTTGGGGTCTATTTTCTCTGCCTTTGACTTTCTTGCAATAATTTTCCTTAGGTGGCATTTTCTCTTATAATGCTGGAGCCTTTGATCAGTTTTATCAGTTGATCTCGTCTTTGATTATTTCCTTTCTGCAGTTAAAAGTGTTTTGCTGTGACTGGCAACCATCTGGCTGATGAAGGATGCTGTGTTTCAGGTGGAAAACCACTGAAGCTTAAGAGCTCCCATTACCAGCCTTGTGCCCATCTCCACTACCACCAATGGGGGAGAGCCTGGGAGCATCCATTCTGCCAAAATTCCCCAAATCTGCAGAGGGAGTTACTTCAAATTGTTCTTATGAGCCTTCCAGAAGAGGGATGACTCACAGAACCAGAAACTGAAAAGGGAAAGAAGTGTTTCACGACAGCAGTGAGGCACACTCGGGGACATGGTGGCACTAGGTGCCTGGTGAAAAAGAACAACTTTCTCCACCTGGCCTTAACTGCCTGTGACCTCCAGTCTACATCTCTGATGGAAGAGACAAAAGCCTGAGTATCACACGGCAAGACAAAACAAGAAATGTAGGTTTCCAAGAGGATGTCTGGGAATACTCTCTTAGCAAGTGTCTTCCTCCGTCTGTCGTCTGTTGTACAACTTCTGCTTCTGGTCATATTACACCCACAAATCCCTTGGGGCAGGCTTTTGCTCTAATGTTTTCTCATGCCTCCCTTGCAAATAAACCCAAGGCACATTCCTGCTACCTTATTAAAAGATCTGTGGCATAGTTATCAAAAATCTTGCTCACATTTTAAAAAAAATTATTAGGTTTTTAAAAGGTGATGGCTTAATTTTCAGTCTGGGTCCTTCCTCAGAATCCTTTAATAGCTGGTTAACATCACATTGGCAGCTGAAACTCCTGAGCCATAAAATGTGAAACTTTTAAATTTTTTCCTTATGACAGAGGTATTTGGTGTAGAAAATCTGAATGACACGAAAAGAGAAATTTGCCAGGAAGCTCTAAGGGGGAAATAGAGCTGAACAATCTTTTTCTAATTATCCTAATAGAGTGCCATTATCAGAAACGCTCTGTGCTCCACTGGGGAAGAAAGTTATGTTAATAGGAAACAAAGATATTTGATCCTTCATAGATCAAAGCACTTTTATGATTCTGCTGTCATTATGAAAAGCTCTTGGTGTAAGAACAGTACTTAGTGGACAATGTCTCTATTGTTAGTCACTTATTTACCTTATTAAAAAAAAATAAAATCAGACCTAGTGTATCGTTTATGAGGTCCCAGACTTGATACAGCAATGGGTTTTAGGACTGTGCTGTAGCTCATTGCCTACAAACATGAGATGTTCCACTGTGCAAAAAGAAACAGTATGGAAATAAAAACTTGCTGAAATCCACTGAAGTGTAGAAGGTCCTTGCAAAGCCTCTTAATTCCAAACTGGAAAGCCCTGAAAGCTTCCTTATGCATTTTTTTCCCTTTCTTTTTATGCTTACTTGAATTCACAGTTTAGCTCCAAGAGCTTCCAAGCAGCCTTTCTCTTTTTGTATTTATGCAACGCTTAGAGCAGTGGGATGCTGGTCCATGACCAAAGCCCCAAAGTGCTCTCCTAACACAGGTAATAATAAAAGTAGAGAGAGATCAATACTGAGAACAGTTAACCTATGGCTCACGAAATGGATTTCTTACTGCCGTGAAAACCTCTGAGGAGGGAATAAGTGCTGAAAGACCTGGAAAGTTCTGTGTACATCAGCAGCGTTGTGTAAAGAATAGTGTTCAGAGTATGGGAAAAGGAGAGAGAATGTTTTCCAAGGGAAAGCCTATCAATTCTTGTAGATAGAAAAGTAGTATTCAGGAATAGAATTATATAATTAATACTGGTAACTTACTTTGACCTGTTTCAGTTCTGTACGAGCTGGTATCACTGATTCCCATTTAAGTGGAGTGGATAGAAGGAAAAAAGTATTTGAATTTTGAATAGCTTGTCAGTTCACCAAACTTAACATGTGATGAACTCAATGGGATGAACACAATGACTTATTGTTTTCTTTGTTTTCTACTGACTCTGTAAAGGTGGCTTTTTTTAAATGATTTTTTTTTTTCCATGGAAATGCTTTGTTTCTGCATGAGTTATCTTTATCCTCTTTCTTTGACTTATGCTCCACAAACAGTCGCAAAGTTTGGATGCACATACATATCTTTATTTTAGACTGGAGATCTTTCTTCCCCCCTTTGCAATACCAATAAAGGTATTGCAGAGCTACAGTCCTCCCCTGTGCCCAGCACATGGGTGCATATGGAGTTTGCCCACTGCCATTTGTTTCTTTTTGCTTTTTGGAAAAAAGCATTTGGTGATGATGATATTTTTTTAATGCTTTTGCTCCAGCTTCTTCAAAGGTTGTTTTTTCTTATGCTTCTTCCAAATTCCACCTCTCAAACTCTGTACAACCTCTCTGTGTTTTCTGTTTTAGAGATGGTCAAATTTCTGTTAAGTGCTCTGTCTGCAGTACTTTTAAGCCTGGTGCAAGGAGTGCTCAGATCTTTCAGTTGCAAAGCTGCTTGTTCAGGAAGCCGCAGAGGCTGCATTCAGTTCCAGAGGTGGCATTTCACAGGGTAGATGTTTTGGCATCTCCCACTGCACAGACAAAAGCCTCCAATAGAAGGGCTCAGGCTGGAGAGCTGGTGCATGTTCTCTCAAGAAATCTACTCCAAAATAATATTTCTCTGACCTGTAGTCTCCATTTTCCTAAAGTAATCGCAAAACATTTCTGGCCCATTGTGATCTCACAGAATTTCCAGTCTGTCCTGACTTTACCTTCCTGCCAACTACTACAGTGAAATGGTATTTTTCTCTCACAGAGCATATCAACTCTTTGTGATACTGAACGCATGCTAAACTCTGCCATAGGTGTTCCTAAATATGCTTTCATCCTGTGTGCTTTATTGCCATATTTCAGCTCAGCAAGAATGTTCTTGTCCCTTAGCTATATACTTTCTTCATATGTCTTAGGGCTTGGTGTCTTTATCTCGCCAGGTCCTCCAGAATAGGATACATCTCTTTGGATGGAGAATCCCACTTGTGTGGTCAAGTTGAGGACTGGGTCTCCATGGGAGCAGACAGAAGCTTTATGTCCATGTTAGACTTTCAGGCTGTTCAAAATACAAGGTTGACAAATCTCATAGTGAACGCTTACAGATCCATGTGATGATGAGCAGCTCAATTACCATGCAGTACATCAAAAAATGGCATGCTAGGAGGACCGTTCTTTTCTTTTAGGAGATGGTAGTTATGGAAGACAGATGACTAGAGAATAAGGCTGTGTTTTACATCACTCAAGTCTGTCGATTTTCAGCTAGAATAAACCATGTACTTTTATCGTACCTGAGATCTGCTCCCATATTCACACACAGCCCTTTGGGGAGTAAGATCAATTTAATACAGACCTCTTTGCTTTCCTCCTCACAGGAAGCACCATTTCTTTTTTGGCATAGGCATCACTGCTGAGGTTTCCTCCAGATATTCCCCTTGTACCACACCTGCACAGCCTGATGGTTTTAGTTCCCTTGGGGTCTTTGTTGGAATATGCTCTGGTTTAAGCAAGCAAGAGAAGGCCCTGGTCATTGCACACAGCTGAGGAAGTAGAAGTTTTGGTGTCAGATCTTTGTTCTGCACACAGCTGAGGAAGTAGAAGTTTTGGTGTCAGATCTTTGTTCCTTGGTAAGGTCTTCAAGACTGCTGTTATTTCCAGATCAGCTCAGTGAGAACTGAGTCATCTGACTCCCTCTGTGTTTGAAATGCTTGGTTTCACAACGTAGGCATTGGATGGCTCTTTCCCATTACACTCCTCCAACAAGAGAGGAATAATTTCTCATAAAGGATAGAAATTATATATTAGTTGCAGCTACCCTATTATGTGACTTAACCCCTGATCCTGATAACCTATCTCCTTTTCAAAGTAATCAGTTTTGCATACTGGAGGTATTTCCCAAATAACACTTTCATCCAGCCAGCTAGGATCAGTTTAGCACCATTGTGACAAGAGGTAACAGACACAAATTTGAACATCGGAAGTTCCATCTAAGCCTGAGGAGGAACTTCTCTGAGGGTGATGGGGCACTGGAACTGGATGTCCAGAGAGGTCGTGGAATCTCCATCACTGGAGACACTAAAAACCCACCTGGATGTGTTCCTGTGTGACCTGCTCTAGATGAACCTGCATTGACAGGGGGGTTGGACTAGATGATCTCCAGAGGTTGTTTCCAGCCCCTATCATTCTGTGATTCTGTGTTTTATCACTGCCCACTGCAGACTGATTCTTTGCTTTCTCTAGTCATGCAGTTTGCAGACTATTTCAAGAAGGGGGTTGTTTAACCTGTGCAGGGGACTCCATATTTCTGTGGGATTTGACCTTGTGCTGTGCATCTGTGTGGGTCTCTTCTTGCTCACTTCATTTCCCTATTAGGATCGGCGTCTCAACAGTAATGGTCTTTACTGGAAGAGTGAGAAAATATTAAGTTTTTATGACTGATCTTCTTTATATCTTATTCTTCAAAAATAGGGTGGCAGAGAGATGTAATTAATTGTTATGCTGTGCATAGGCAAAATTAAAATTCTTAAAATGAATACAGAATGAAAAAGGTCTTCATCTCCTTGGGGTGCACAGCTCCCTGAAGTAGTTTTAGGGTGGCTTTACAGGTAGCAATGAAAACTTGCCCACAAAAGCCAGCAAAAATATTTCAATTGAATGGTCTATGACTGCAGTTGTTGTATATTAGTTCAACATATGATTGGGTAACTCCTGCCGCTGCCTCTCCATCAGCCTATTTTGACTTGATGATGCTACTTTTCCATGTGTGCAGGACACCAAGACTTATCACCTATACTATCAACAGCTCAACTAATTCCTATCATTTTTCTGTAGTTTGAAGAAAGTTACTTGAACCTAGTAGGTGATATGGAGATTATATTTATTCATCAGGATAAATACCATCAAGAGTGCATGTTCCCAAAACCACAGCTTTCTGGAATCAAAACTGCTGTGCCAGAGGCACATCTTGGGTATTAGCCAGAAGCATGAGAGGAGTGGGACAGAGAAGCAGGTAGAGATGGCCATGAGGAAGTGCCAGCAGCACCCAGAACAGATTTTGTACAAAGAGGAAGATAAGAGAGAGTTTGGGTGAATCTGTGGCTGAACATAGAAAATGTTCACAGCTGCCTTCAAGGCAACAGCATTTTTGGAGTGTGCAGTAAATGAATGGGATAGTGTCAAAAAAGGTATCCTTAGTCTCTGAGGATGTCCTGTCCTCACTGCACATACACAGTCAGGGTATTTCACCATTATCAGGGCATTTTAAAATATCAATGTGAGTTTCTGCACAGTCACATGGGGATTCCTGTTCTCCAAAAGGAAACTCCCATTGACTTCAGTTGTTGCTGGAGTTAGATTATACTGTAAACGAAGTGCCCAAGGTGGGGAGAACTAGGCCCTGGCCTTAAGAAATTCAAACTGCAGTTGAATGACATTAAATGGATTCTCATGAATGCAGTCCTAATTTTGCCTTTTAAAATACTAAGCTAACAAATTGGGTCAGAATGACAATTCGTAGGTTAAAGACTGTTCCTGAAATTTGTGAAGTGAGATGCTTTCTTGCAGGGTAGATCTTGCAAACTTTGACTTGCTATAGTATCTTGTATTTTGGGGCAGGACCCAGTATTCAGTTCTACAAATAGGCCTTCCACCTTGGTCATGTATCACACTGAACTTAACAAGCATCAAAAATACCATGCCATCACCAATCCAAAGAGCAAATGTGTAGAACTATGGCTATCCTAGTGGCCAATTTCCCTGAGTAATAGTCAGCTCAGAGAAATCTTTGTGTAAAATTTGTACACAGTTGCACTTTAGTATTAAGGTATATGCTAAAATCTCACAGACTTCAGAATATTGCCAGTTGTCCAAACCTACAAAAAAGCCCAAACAAAACCCACAGGAAAATCCAATAATATGGAGGATTGTCTGTATACTGGTCCAATTATATATCAACTAAAGCAAAATTCTTCATGGTTTGCATTCACAGTAGGTCATTCAATTAATTCAGGGAAGTATTTTCCCGCTTCATGAATTAAGATGCGATGATTAGCTCTTCCACTTGGCTAGTTTGCTATCGTTTAGTCACATTCTCATCAATCGTCTTGTCTATGTACTTCCCTGGAATAAAGATTTTGGCTTCTCTTTCATTTGCTGACTGATAACAATGTTCAGGGAGAGAAGTGCTGCAGTGTTTGTTAACGTTGCAGACATAAGACTAATTTCATATCCTAGAATTCATTCCTTGACCACACAAAGCTTCGTGGAGTTTATCTGAATAGTTTCAGAAAAGAGGCCTAGGAGGATTTAACAGAAGGCTATGGACTTCCTGCAGGAGACAAAACCTCTGTTTCTAGTAGAACAAACTCCCCAATTACTATTTTCTTAGAAGGCCAGGGAAGTTCTTTCCTCAAGGAAAAGGTCAGTTCATAAACTGAAAATGCTGATAATAACTGCAGTGACATCTATAGATAGTCCTGAGAAGCTGTTGTTGGAAGCACGGAACCAAATTAATAACTGCAGACACCTGTCAAAACAGTGATTACATATCAAGAATGACACCAAATGAAAAAGGAGATGTTTGAAATATCCTTCTAGTATTAGTTTTGGAGTCCTGAGACTCTCAAGGCCAGTTGGAGAAGACTCTTGGTATGTTCATGCATAATACTCAGTGGAAGTCTTTAGATGCACAGATGGACAGTCTTTTCCCTTGTTAATGCAGTATATTTTTTGCTTGACAAGTGGAAAATGTTGCCACCTGTGAAAAGATTAAATATGAATTTTGAGCGGACTCTTTGTGATTGTGTTTTTTAGCAATCCTGGCTGTGGGCCAACTCTCAAGAGGAATATTCTTAATGTTTGTTTTTCCTATGACTGCGATTGGATCCTTAGATAATTTTGACAATGCCACAACAAATTGTTTTATGGAGGGAACATGCTCATATTTCCCATGTCTCCAGTGTCACTGGAGAACAAGTCTGTGATTCCCATTATGCGAACAAGATGTTCTTAATGTTGATACTGCCTTTTTTCTCCAATTTGCTTACAACTCTTAAGTATATATATATATATACACTTTATTTATCAGCACAGGTAAATTAATGGTTTTTTTCTTTAAAATTTCTAATCTCAAGTAGCTGGAACTCTGTTCAAGCAAAGACATGATATTTCTTATGCTTAGATAATACTCAATAATACCCACACTTTTTACAGTAACATTGTTGCAGAATGACAGATTTGTCCCTCGGTTGGCACATGTTATTGAAAGACACCCTGATGTGTTTATTGCAATTGGTGGAGATGCTGGTTCATCCTTTGCTGGTGGAAGCACTGCAGCTCTGCTGAAGTTAGCGAGCTATGTCCTCCTGCAGCACCTGAGCACCTGCACGATTACTTTGCCTCATGGATCTGGAAAGGATTTTCTAACACTGTTGCTGCTGCTGCTGTGATCCTAGTTCTGGTTAGATTTGCTAGCTTTCCCATATTCATGTGCTTACTCTTCTGTCTCCACTTCCTCGTCTTCCAGTACTTTCCTGAAGGAAGAACATTATTTTTGCTACAAACATTTTTAATGATTTAAGCCTTTTTTAAGTGGTTGAGTAATGAGATTCTCAGCAAGATCTTAACTTTCATATATCACCCTAAACTGATGACAGAGAAAAGTCTGATTATAAGATTATTATTCCAGTGTCTCATACAACAGTCAGAGGAAATCAGTGGTGCCTAATACTATAAAGCTGAAATTCCTGTTAACAGATGATACGGATAGGAGATAGTTTGACACTATGAGGCAGCATCTTTCTCGCTGTCTAGTATATGTAGGCCAAACATGAAGCAGCAGCAACAGTGATGACTGTACAAATGGTTGGTCTCCATCTGAGGTCAAGTATGACCACCAGATTACTCAGGGGTGTTCTCCTCCATTTTGGGAATGAGGTCTGAAGCCACACACCGAGCTGATGCAGCATTTCTCCTGCAGCGTCATTGTGCTTCTCTGCTGGTGTCTCCTAAGGCTTGGCCTTTATTCTCTTCCTTGGCCTTTATTCTCTTCTTACGGGTGATCCCACCTTCTTTAGGGTTTTGACTTGAATCTCTGACTAGCTCTTTTTCTTTGGCCAGTCGTGTATCTGCAACTTCCCTGAGGACCGAGTTCACAGAAAACCTCAGTAATGCACGAGTGCCAACGCTGCAAGCAGGTGGTGTGCCTAAATAACCCATTCCATGAACCTGCAGTAAACTCTCAGTTTTCATTGCAGGTAACACTACATGTTTGTAGTGTGAATGATTTAAGGCAGAAGTCACCTTCAAGTTGTGTCTTCTTATGTGTGTTAGATTGCCTAGAACACCAAAGTTGTGACCACAGGCAATACTGCTCATTATTTGGTACATAAATTAATAAAAAATCTTTATTCCATGTATCAGGATGTATAACCTTGATGCCTCTTTTTCCCTTCCGCACTGAGGCTTTCACTAAGCAGCCCATTCTTTCTTTGTAGTTATTCTCTTTCCCTTCTGTGCTCAAGCCATTTTATTTCTCCTCAAATAAAGCAATTTCATTCTTCTCCCTTATGGCCCCAGCTCTAATACTGCGTACTCTCGTGCAAATAAGTGCATGTGAAAGCATCCTCACTGCCAGTTTTCTTACTATTTCAATCTTCTCAGCCATTGCTCTCCTCACATTGCTTCCACCCTTTTGTATCCACTCTGAGCTCTTCATCCTTCACAGAATTCCACCACCCTTCTTAATAGCCCATAAAACTCTGCCCTTGTTTGCAGGCTGTCTCTTGAAGCCCTCTGTCCTCCCTGGCTTATGGACTCCCCTATGCTATCTTTTTCATGCTTATGTGGTTTTTTGGTTTTTTTTTTTTTTTTTTTTTTTTTTGTGTGTGTTTTTTTTTTTTTTTTTTATTTTTTTTTTTATTTTTT